>PVIJ01001496.1:7467-39897 GCA_004024925.1 Scalopus aquaticus | reverse complement strand
ACTGCATAATAAAATTAAGCATACACACTCACATATGCCTACATTTTTTATCTGACCATGATCGACACTCCATCTAAGCAAGTGCACAGGTACAGTAACTCTTTCTTGAGCATCTGGTTTCTAACCTGGTCTTCATTTACTGTCATTGCCCTGATATTTTCTTTTTCTGTGGTCCTTTTCTGGGTTTCACTTTAAAAAGCCATAGTTATGCTATTCAAATAGATTGACTCCTTGTATAAGGAATAAACAATGATAAGCAAAAATTCTCAATCTCTTGTATAGGCTGAAATTTAGAATTTTTAATAGACGCTATACTAAAAACTAGACTCACATAGGTCTTACTGTATAGCTCCATTTGTTGCCACATGGAGTCTTAAAAAACCAAAGAAAGCCCTGTTTCCTCTGAGGTATTAGTACTCTGAAAATTCCTGCTGCAGTCTCCTAATAGATTAGAAATTTTCTTTTTTTTTCTACTTTAGCTTCTAATGAATAATAATACCTACAAGACTGAGACCTACCTCAAAACATTGTCCCTGACCCCACCTCTGTCAATATTCTAATGTGAATTTCTCTATCATGTCCCATTAAGAGTGCACCCCTGGAAGGCTGTGATGTTTATTCGTGATGAGACATTCTGTGATCATGCTTTAGTTAAATGTTTATATAGCTGTGGGTCCCAGTGGACCATGAGTTTCTCAGGGGTGAGGGACATATCCTGTTTATCTCTGTCTTCAGGACTTAATACGATGATACAGAACAGACACAAAGTTGGTTGAGAGAATTAATATAAAGGAAAAGGCCAATAACCAGGAGGAAGGAATCTCAGTCCCCAAGCCCATCATCAAATTCTACGACTTAGTGAAATCAGTTATAGACTCTGTGCTCCATTCCCTCAACTATAGAAAGAAGGTTAAGGTATAGATATGAATACTATCTTCTTCTAAAAATCTACAACATTAGGCTATGGAGGTATTTAATGAACAGTTTTTGATGGCTACATTATAACTTTGGCCTTCAAATTTCTCCTGGTTAGGCCATTGTCTAGAACTTGTCCTTGATTGACCCTGTATATACAACGTCACCAATGAGCAGAATGGGATACTATTTTCTGACTTTTTGAATTGACAACTGCTTTTTAAATGTTTTCTTTCTTGCTAGGAGACACAAGGAGAGGAAGCCAATCTTGTTTTCATAATATGTATATACAGTCATGGTAGATATAAAGTTGAGTTCCAAAATCCTAAGAGAAAAAAAGCTGGCACAAAATTGCATATGTTGCACTAGTATTAAAAGAGAACTTCACATAAAAGATCTAGTTAAAAAGAATAATTGCTCTCATTTCTTATTTTGCCTGGCTGATGTTCACATAACATCCTTATCATCAATTGACAAACTCACTGGAGGTAACAAAATTGCTCAATTAGTCAAAAGTATTTGTACCAAACAATAGATGTTTCAAATAAGCTACCCTTAGAAGGTAATTTTGCCTGTCTAATTCTTTGAACATTATGCCTGAAATATTGAAATGTAATACATTTCTGTCTCATGGTTATGGAGACTTTAACAAAAAGGGGCCAACAACTCTTTTCAATTGTACCCATGCCTATTTTGACACAATATCATGGAGAAAATGTCTTGCTTGATGAAGTAGACGCTCTTCCCTAGAGACCTTCCTATATCACTTGTAGTTTTATAAAGTTTAATTACACCTCCCTCCCAAGCCTTGCTATAAACAGTGTCAGATCTTTCTCCACAATTAACTCCTTATTTTAGAATTTATAGATTCCACTTGAGAAATATCTTATTTTTTTCAGCTTGATATATCTCAATATGTTTATCTCAACATGTAAATAAATGCCTTTACTGCATGTTTAAAGTAATAAAGAATGCAAAAACAAATAATTTGTAAATCCTTCTGAGCAAGTGATCAACAAAATTTGCCTTTGTGGAAGTTAGACAGATGTTGGAAAATCTTAAAATTCTTTTTTTTAAGATTTATTTATTTATACATACAAACTGGGGTACAGGCCAGAGGCGTGGGGCGGCGAGAGGGTTCACCAGAGAGAGAGTGGAGAGCAGAACAGGCAGATGAGAAATACACTGCTGAGGGGAGCAGCGGGCGAGGCAGGAGAGGTCTGCCGCACCATGTGGGAATCTCCCTGGCTGGGCGTCGAACTCGCATCGCGCGCTGCTGACAGCTCCACAGCGCAGCGCTCAACCGCTACGCCACCGGGGAGGCCCGGAAAATCTCAAAATTCTTTTAACACTCATCGTACTTGGCAGAATATACAATTCTATGTCAGGTGTCCAGCCATTTTTCTCCTATTACTACACCCTACGCTTAAAATTATCATAGCACATGACATAGTATACTGATATCATTCAGCTAATGCTGCAGTAATTCTGCATAACAAATCACTCCAAACTCAGTGGCTTAAAACACTAAGTATATTGATCTCTGTCACTTTTCTTTGTATCAGTAGTGGTTCGATTGATCACAACTATATTCGTTCACTCTGCTTCAAACTGAAGGGGAGGTGAACTTAGCTGAAGTTAGTGGGTTAGACTGACTTTTAAACTCTTTCAGTAACTATGAAACATCTGAGATTTTATCTCACTTATAGGCTAATAAATTACTTGCCACAGTTCCATAGATGTTGACAGAAGTCCGGTCTCTGACAGGACTTTATTATTATTATTGTTATTTTGTCGTATTTTTAGTCTATACTACAGCAGACAACTTGAAGCAATTCCTGTTTCCCTTGGTGCTAGAGCCTATGGGGGCTAACCCAACTGGACGCCATGCACCTTGCAGGGTTTGTGTGACAGGTGAGGGACTCTGAGTATGGGAAAATCGGTATATATTTTTTATCATCCACTGCTGGAGAAATGTGGCTTTCAATCGGAATTTGTATCTCTACTTTTCAAATGGTGTTAAGGCATTTACTCATATTTTACCACCTCCACCAAATCAACAGTGCCCATACCCCATCTGCCTCTGTGCACAGCCATTTCTCCCATTCCCCTATTCCCTTCTAGTCCCTCCGGTAACTATTATCTGCTGAGTTCAAATTTTTATTTCTTTTATTGTTTGCATGTAATAATTTTGGGGGTGTTTATAGTCCACAGATAAGTGAAACCATCTGAAATATAATGTTTCCCTTTTTGGCTGATTTCACCCAGCACAATCACCTCAAGGTCTATCCATTTTGTGCCAAAAGCTACTATGTCATCTTTTTTCAAAACTGGGTAATACTCCATTGAATATATGTTCCACATTTTCTCTATTCATCTGCCTGCAGAAGGGCATTTAGGGTGGATCCATGATTTGGCAATTGTAAACAGTGCTGCTATGTCTATTGGTATGGATAGATCTCACGTTCAATTTTTCATGTGATTTGGATAGACACTTAGTAGCAAATGGGATTTCCATTTTTATTATCTTGGGACATCTCCATACCTTTTTTCACAGGGGCTATACCAGCTTGTATTCCCACCAACAGTGCGGGAGAGTTCCTTTTTCACCCTGACTCCTCAACATCTTCTAATTCTGTTTGTTTTTTATATATATGGGCCATTCTCACAGGGGTGAGGTGGTATCTCAGTGTTGTTTAATTTGCATTTCTCTTATAATAAGAGAGACATTTTTTCACATCTTTAGGCCATCTGAATGTCTTTTAGAGAGAAGCATCTATTGAGGCCCTTTGCCCATTTTTTTAATTGGGTCATTTGTTTCTATGTTGTTAGACTGTAAGTACTTTGTCAATTCTGGAAATTAACCCCTTATCAGATATATGGTGTGCAAATATTTTTTTCCCATTCTGTATGTTGCCTTTTTGTTTTTGTGATGGTCTCTTTTGAGGTACAAAAGCTTTTAAGTCTGATATAGTCCCGCTTGTTTATTTTTGCTTTTGTTTCCCTAGCTGCTGGGGTTGAATCCCCAAATATATCTTTTTGGTAGATATCCTGTAGGATGTCCCCTGTATTTTCTTTCAAGTACTTTATAGTTTCAGTTCTTACATCCAAATCTTTAATCCATATTGAGTGGATTTTCCCATATGGTGTTAAATATGGTTCTTGCTTAATTTTTTTACATGTGGCTCCCATCTTTCGCAGCACCATTTATTAAAAAGGCCATCTTTTCTCCACTTTGTGGTCTTAATTATTTTGTCAAAAATTTGCTGTCCGTATTTATATGGATTTATCTCTAGGCATTCGATTCTGTTTCATTGGTCTGAGTTTGTTTTTTGAAAATCAGTATTTTCAAAGGAAGCTCCTAGTAAACCTCTACAACCATTACCCCAGAGGGAGACATCACCTTTATTGTTTTGATAAGGAATCTTCTCTTCGCCTCAGAGGGAGATAAAATTGCTAAACTCCAAAGCTACAAACATCCAGGCAAAGATATTCAGAAACAAAGTGGCCAATGATTTTTGCTCAGAAGATGTGCATAAATGCAGCACACCCATGAAAAATCACATCCCAACATCCTCCCTGGGTCAAAGGCTACTTAAAATGCATTCATGGGTACATGCATGAGCACGTCTATTAACAGCCCACTGGGTCAAGTAAGTCATACTGCTATGCCCAAAATCAGTATGGCAGAGAAGTATGTATCATCTGAAGTAAAAGAGAAAATACTTGCTGAACAATAATCTATCACATGTAGAATACTGAATTACATAACTTCTCCTTCAAGCTAGTACTAATTGTGGGTAAAGACTGTTTTCTTTGCCCCTGCATTTTCCACACATTGTCAAATTATTTCAGTAACTGATCAGTTTGTTTTGTTTTTGATTAATGAATGAATGTCCATATAGGAATGTTTGATGTAATTAATATAAGCTTAGAAGTTATCTATTTGTAATATAACTACTTAATGATTGCTACTCCAATTGCTACTATATGTTACTAAAAAGACATTGCCTATTGTGTTACAAGAATGTAATCTCTGGAACACTTCAGGGTTCTAATCCCAAGGCAGCCACTTATATGGACAAGTTAGACAATTTATGTGCCTCAATTCTTTTATCAGTAAAGGGGGGTTGAATGTAGCTCCTACTTCATAGAATAGTTATGAGCATTAATCGAGTGAATACATGAAAGGTGCTAAAAACAGGTCTGACACATGTCAAATGTTATGATGTTGAGTATCAGCATTGCTAGGCATCTAGTTAGGAAATTTACATGAATTATTTCTAATTCTAATAATAACTTCTGAGATTGGTATTATCCTTATTTTACATTTAAACTCATCAACTACCAAATTAAATATTTACTAATTAAAATTTGACTCCTTCCTCTACTAAGAAATGATTGCATCTAAGCTAGAACTATTACATCTGTATTACTGATAGATGTCCAAGAGTGACTTTTGAAGTCAAGGCTAAATAGGTTTTCATTGCTGTATTTCTACCTCAAAAATTTTAAATATTCTTGGAAAACTGAATTCTTTGCTGTCAAAGGGTAAAAAATTCCAGTGAGAATAATGAGAATAACCACAATATCAGTATTATAATTTAAATAATCTTGAAGAACAGTCTCAAGGCTTTGAAATTTTAATGTGTTTTTCGGATGGGTGGGTATATACATACATTCATTATATATACTGTATTCATTAACATACAGATATATACAGGGACTTCTTTTCCTCTATGATTTGGGCTGTCTTACAATTTCCAAGCACTTTAAAATGGATTCTAATTTTGAAATTAAGGTAATCTCAAAAGAATATCTGTGCTATTTTCAGTGTTAAGAACCACTGCAGCACTGGTTTCCAAAGGATACTCAAGCAAGTTCCTCCTTAGTAAGAATGCCTGTCAAAATTCCAAAATAAAGGCTGCTGAGTATTTGCCATTACTGAATGACTCTTATTTCTGAAATCTGTCATGGTGTTTTTTTCCTACTTACCATGTAAATAGATCATAACTTTTCCTCTAAGGTCCCTGTAATCTTTCTATTGACCTGATTAAATCTCAACTTCCTATTATACTTCTTTTGTCCTCTTTTTAAAATGTTAATCTGCATTTCAGTAAGGTGATTGATATCTGTATCTCTCACCCTTTGGTATTACCTCCTACTGTGAACCTCTGTCTCATCAAGTAAGAAGTTCATGTCGTTTTTATTTCATTTTCCTCTTCAGTCAGATGGTGGAAGTGACTGTTTAGGAGTCCCTGCAAGCTTGACACAGACAAAGCATGTGCTATGGCCGACCCTGGGGGTAATTAAGGAGTTTCAATAATGTGCTGCCACCTGGCACATAGCCCCCTGCATACTGGTGCTAGGAGAAAGTCAAATTTCCTACTTCTCTGGAGACTTATACATATATCACCTTACAGTCTGTTGGTCAGCTTAACCATCTGGGCAGATGTGCAGGAAAATTGGCATAGGTACAGAAATTACTTTTTTTTAAAGGTAAGGTTTGTTTTTTTTTTTTTTCCAAAGATTTATTTATTTATGCATACAAGCTGGGGTACAGGCCAGAGGCATGGAGCGGCGAGAGAGTTCACCAGAGACAGAGTGGGGAGCAGAACAGGCAGATCAACGGAAATACACTGCTGAGGGGAGCAGCGGGCTAGGCAGGAGAGGTCTGCTACGCCATGTGGGAATCTCCCCAGCCAGGTGTCGAACTCGCGTCACCGCTGCCGACAGCTCCACAGCGCAGCACTTAACCACTGCACCACCAGGGAGGCCCCAGAAATTACTTTAAAATACCTCCAGTTTGTATTTTAAGATATAGATAGATAGATAGATAGATAGATAGATAGATAGATAGATAGATAGATAGACAGACAGATATAGATATATAAATAATTGAAAATATGTAGGGATATATAATTAGAAAAAAATAAAATATTGAAAAAGAGTAGTGCATTGACTCATAATGTTACCATCAGGAAATAACCAGAGTCAACATTGCAGAGCTTATTCTTCTAGACTTTTATCTTATAAAAATAGTTAGGTCATGTACAGGTACATGTACAGGTACATACACAGATGTGAATATAGATTGGTATTCATTTGCAAAATAAAATATGGCATAATAACACACAAGTTCTGTATAACACCTACATTTTACATGTAAATATCATGTGATTTTTTTTCTATGCCATCATATTTGAAATGAATGCTTAGTGTTTTCTTGCATGAATATAGTATAATTTATTTAATCAATTTACTTACAAAAACAAACCTCCAAATTTCAATGACTTAATTCAATAAAACTTTGTTGTTTATGCTTCCTGCTAATGGAAGACTTTTTCCTTGGTAACTCACATCCCTATCTTGTGATTCTGCTTTCTTTTAGGGTCTTTCTATCAGCTGCACTCAGATGAAGGTTGGGAAAAGAGCATGAGAGATGTCCCTTAGGAGATTTTTGTTCATCATCCCTAAAAACAGTGTTCACTACTTCTTTTTATAATTAAAATCTTTTTCACAATGAGAGAGATCAAATCTATGACAGATAGCTAGTCACCTCTACCCTAAAACTTGTTCTATTCTTTCACTAAAATAAATACTACCATGAAAAAATCTGTAATCCACTGTGGTGTTTTAAATAACACAGGATCTAAATTGTCCTTTCAATTATAGAAGACTTTGTTTAATATGTTGCTATTTCTAAATTTCAACCAGTATGTCTCCACTGTATCATATAATATAGCGTATCACCAAATATAAACCCTTTTGATTTTTCACTTAAACTTTTTTGACACTAATTTTCCATATTCCCTTTGTATTTCTGTCTTTATATTTACTTTAAATGTTTTCAATGTTAATAAAAATGTTTGATTATTCAAACAACTGCAAATTGTCTGTCATTCATTTACCAAAAATAGTTAATATTCATAACTTACTCTTGATCCTAGTATAATTTTTTTCTATAATACGAAGTATATTAATACATTAGTTTATTAAAATTATATTACACTCTAGATCTTTTTATTTGCTTAATAAAATGAATAGCGTATCTAACCAAAATTTGTAGGTCTAGTTCATTCATTTAAATAGTGACCACCAGGAGTTTGTGAGATTTTTTACCTCCTTAAATCATCAAAATCATTTTGAAGGTGGTCCCTACTAATTAGTGTGAAAATATATCTTTGTTTTTGTTTCCTTGTTTATTTAGGAGATTAAGTCTCTCAAGGCATAAATTGGAAGGCACGGTTTAATTGCTTGCATTGAAGTACTTTGATCAATTTTCTGTTTTGCTGATGATTTACATGGATTCTTTATATGTTCTATATTACATTTTGTGCTATATAAGTTCTGGATATATCTCATTGCCTTTGTCATATGGGTTTGATCTGGGTTTTTTTTTGCCATATATACAATGTACACTCAAATTTGTAAAAATTGTCTTTATGACTTTTCCCTTTTCATTCTTTTGAAAGGTTTTGATATTAATATGGCTATATTTATCAATCTTTGAGTTGTGATTACCTTATATTTGATAAAGAAATCCTTTCCCAATCCTAAAGTCATAAAGTTATTTCACATTTTTATGACAGTTTTGATTTTTTCACACTTAGTTCATTAATCTATCTGAAAATTTATGGAAAGTCAACTGTCCTAGTGCAACTGATTGAATGATCCATTTTTCTTCTTTGATGTATTTTCCAATATATATCAAGTTCCTAGACATATTGGTATTCTTTCTGAACATCTTATTTTATTTCATTGATTTCTTTGTCCCTCTTTGCACATAACACCTGTTGTGATTTATATGTGATATTTAGTAAGATAATGCCTGCTTCCTTGTTCTTTAGAATTGTTTTGGTTCTTTTAGAGTCCTCTTTTATCCATATTAATTTTAAAATCAATTTTATTGTTCCACAAAAATAAACAAATGCTGGAAAGGATATGGAGAAAAAGGAACTCTTCTACACTGCTGGTGGGAATGCGAACTGGTCCAACCACTATGGAAAGCTGTATGGTGATTCCTCAAACTGCTAAACATGGAGCTCCCATACGACCCAGCAATACCACTTCTGGGAATCTACCCAAAGGACACAAAAACACTAATCCAAAAGGATACATGCACCCGTATGTTCACTGCAGCACTGTTAACAATAGCAAAGGTATGGAAGCAACCCAGATGTCCAAAAATAACCAGTTGGGATTTTTATTGGAGTCTTATTGAGTTTATAGATTAACATGAAAGAGAATTGAAACTTGAAAATATTTTGTCCTTTCATTATTTGTTTTAAAATTCCGTTAAATACTTCTATTTGAAGTAGCTTTATTATTCCTCTGGAATGTAGGGAAAGATGGAATAGAGAGACAAATTTTTGATTAGACTTCTAAAAATATAGAACTCATTATGCTTCAATCACACAGATTTTTATCTATGTGATATCAATATATATAAATATATAAACACGGTGACGTTTGTAGGTGTAAGATTGAGAAATGGATAACTGTGATCCAATTATATTCTGTGCTGCCCACTGCAAATACATTTGGTTTCAGTGAAGTCTGATGGCACACAGGAAACTTAAAAGTTCTAAAGATGTTCCTATGACTGATATATTTTCAGATTACACCCTGGAGTCCTGCCATTTAAAAAGAGAGATCTAGTACCTGAGATTTCACAATGCGTCCTTTGGGGATAGATCATAATAGCTCCAGAAACTCCTATTTTATGTGGCAACTACACCTCTGGGGTGATTAATCACTGCTGTTTTTTTCAACATCATTGTATCCAACACTCCCATAATATTAGGCAAATGAAGAAAAGAGACAAAAAATAAGAATCTCATTTGGGAAACAGGAAGAGTTATGATGTTTGTACTTAGAAAAGATTCTGCTGGCGGGTCTCCCTGGTGGCGCAGTGGTTAGGTGCTGCACTGTGGAGCTGTCGGCAGTGGCGACATGAGTTCGCCGCCCAGCCAGGGAGCTTCCCACATGGTGCGGCAGACCTCTCCTGCCTCGCCCACTGCTCCCCTCAGCAGTGTATTTCCGTTGATCTGCCTGTTCTGCTCCCCACTCTATTTCTGGTGAACCCTCTAGCTGCCCCATGCCTCTGGCCTGTACCCCAGCTTATATGCATAAATAAATAAATCTAAAAAAAAAAAAGAAGAGTGTTGGAGTAAATGGGGGATGGGGAATGGGAGAGGGAGGGATGCAGAGTTTTGATGGACAGTACATTAGATTCATGATCTGGGTGAGGAGTGGTTATAAAACTAATGCTCAGAGAGTGATTCGGAAATTAAGGATTGAATAGTAGCAAAAGAGAGCTTCGTCCCTTTAGATATTTCTGTATAAATTCTGTTACAAAGCTCTGGGCAGCAAGCGGGTCTATGTATCTCTGTCGCCAGCAAGCACAGTGAGATGAGGGATGTAGAAAAAGTCTGTTTAAGCTTGGGAGGAAAGAAAATGGAAGACATGTTTCCAATACCCTTTTTTTCACCCAAAATATTAGAAAAATACCTTTCCATGTCCCTTAAGAGCTTCTATGTCACTTAGTATTGGGACATGGGAGGTATCTAAAATTATGAATGGGGCATTTAAGTAGGTGGAACAACAAATTCACAACCTGAATTTGAATGTGACATTGGCCTTAGCATTTCTATTCTTGAAACCATGTGCTGAGAATTTTAATCTCCACATATCGTCAGAATTGATTTCTAATGTTGTCACAAAATCCATTTCTGACTTAGGTGAGCATGAAAAAAATAGAGCAGTTATTTTGTCCTTTCAATAAACGACTGAACTTTATCCCCCTAATGCTGGGCTCACAATGAAGCTTGCTGGATTTCCTGTAAGCAGACTCAATGATTGAGAGAAAGAGGAACTTCAAGCCTGGAAAACAGACCCCTGATTTTATCATGGCAGTTTTCCATCAGCAGGCTGTGTGACCTGCCTCCTGCACAGGCTTCTACGACATCCTGCCATTTCAGTCTCTTCTTTCCTGCCACGGGTTTACCTTTCAAAGTAAAATGTGTTTTTACAAATCATAATCATTACTTTAAAAAATACCAATCTTAAAATCTGCTGAAAAAATCATTTCCAAAAGAGATAAGCAGAAAATACAGATCCACCAGAGATTGAAGTGAATTTTTCTTATGTCCAACAATGAAGAAACTGTCTTTGCCTGGTTCATATGCTTTCCTCTTAGTTTTTATTGACAACTTAGGTCTGGGAGAGAGGAAAGTCCCCCACAGTAGCACTGCCCTGTGGCCGCCCTGCAGAATGCTTCTGTTTGTTTTCTGTTACTCTTTAACCAGGGGCCCTGAACTCTGCCCCCCTTTCTTTTCAATCCTTCAGTGATTCCTGAACGTCTGTTTTCATCCAT
Source organism: Scalopus aquaticus (assembly GCA_004024925.1). Lineage (NCBI taxonomy): Eukaryota > Metazoa > Chordata > Mammalia > Eulipotyphla > Talpidae > Scalopus > Scalopus aquaticus. The sequence continues at coordinate 28,604 of PVIJ01001496.1, read as the reverse complement.
GATTCTCAGGAAAGGAGAACAACTCACTCCTCTGTTAGGTATATGATAGGAAGTTGACACACAGATAAAGAGGAAATGCTACAGGGCTACAAGTACTGGAAATCCAGTCCATTCACTCATAGAGTAGAGTGGATTGCAATTTACAGCACCTTATGCATTTTGCTTTGTCCTAGATAGCACATCACTTGAAAATTTCATCTTCCAAGGTTTTCACATGGCTTTATAGATTTTTTTTTTTATCCAAGCTGGGGTACAAGCCAGAGGCGTGGGACGGCAAGAGGGTTCACCAGAGACAGAGTGGGGAGCAGAACAGGCAGATCAGAAATACACTGCCGAGGGGAGCAGCGGGCGAGGCAGGAGAGGTCTGCCGCACCATGTGGGATTCTCCCCAGCTGGGCGTCGAACTTGCATCGCGAGCTGCCGACAGCTCCAGAGTGCAGCGTTCAACCACTGTGCCACCAGGGAGGCCCCACATGGCTTTATTTACAATTTTTTTTAGGTTGTGAGATGATGCATACCATTATTATTTCTCAAAAATTTTAGTATATGAAATATGCAAAATATTATGAATATCATACACATGATAGTGCTAATCTTTTAGGGAAGAAGGAGAATAAAATAAAGAAGGAATGGAAGAAACTCTAAATCTGTGAAATTATTAAAAAGAAGGAAATAACTGAATCAAATAGGGCAACACTCAACAGAGCTAGGTGGTGAGTGAGGAGGTATTGATTATAATAATATTGCCTGTATATTTGAACTCTAATCTAAAGGTATGTTGACTATATTTCTGTCATTTTTCTTCAACGTGGATTGTTTCACCCATTCATGTTACTTTCTGGGCCTATGTGTGTGTTTGAATTTTAAATCCCTGTGCTTCAATCACATGGTTTTAGAGACATGGGTTATTTCTCATGAGTTGAATGTTATTAAATTACTAGAATAATATCACAAATAGGACAGTTGTTTGTCATGCCCAGGTATTATGCTAAGCACTGAACATACATTAGATAATTTCATCTTCACACAGAAATATCAGGAGATTTATAACCACCACTCCCAAACAACAGGTGCACAAATTGAAGGTCATAGGTATTAGCAGTATTACTCAAGGTTACACAAATGGAGAGTTTGGGGTTAGAATTTGAACCCAAAGGATATGACTGTAGATTGTGCTCAAACTAATGTATATGGTTTCCATTCCATATAATGACCACATGTGTTCATATTACAAAGTGTCATAGAACTTGTCTCACGTTTCTAATATGGGGCAAACTGAAATATTTAGGAAGTAAATTCATTCTTTTTCTCCTCAGCTTTGTTATGGCTACCCTGTGTGAGGCACGTACTAGACATAGGCGATCCAGCCACAAACAAGATAGAGAAAGTCTTATGCTGCCTTGGGGAATATATTTTGGTGGGTTGATGGAAAAATGTAAGTTCCCCAACTCTCCAGTTCACATGGCATATTTGCTGGCATACTGTTGAATTATTTTCATAAATTAATGAGTGTTCTGAATAATGCAAATTTGGACTGACAGAATCAATGCTTTAATCATTAATTTTCATTGTGACAAGAACTGTGTTTTATTCGTGCGGGCATCCCTTTAACAGAGCAGAGGGCATGATATTTAGCATTCAGGGTCCTCAAAAATTGTTGGATGCATGGACTTGAAAAATTATGCTACTCTGTTTTTAAAGAAGAAAAAGGCAATTTGTTCTTGTGAGTAATATAATTAAAGTCTGATTTTTAAAAATGGGCCATTTGTTTTTGTTGTTTTGAGTAATTTTATAGTCAGTCTTGATCAGGAATGTGAAATTTCAAAGCAGTAAATTATATAAACAAATGTTGGATGAACAAAGGTGTCCAAATACCTTTTGACTAAAAATACTCCCGGTTTTTTCGGTGAAAAAATATCACAGCAAGTTCTCATTCCCTGCCTTTTTAAAAAACCATCTGTAAGTGAAGCTTTGTGGTCCAGAATCACATTCTACATTTTGCTGGAACACTTATTCATGGAAAGTTATTACTCTTCTCTTTATCGAGCACAAAACACTTCATTCTACTAGAAGGAAATAATATTTTGTTTCCATTTTATGTTTTAGATGTTTTGAAAGGTAATGCTGTACTGTTGACTGTTTTTATCAAGTGAAATAAAGACTGTATTCAAACACTTGACAAATTGCATGCCAGCCAGTGACAGAGGACATGATGTCAGAACTACGGTATCAAAGAAGGCTGGTAAGAAGACACATTCCCAAGAAAAGGTGGGCTTCCTCCATTGCCACTTTACTGCCTGCCAGATAATGGCAGGCAGTGAAGTGAACATGAAAACACAGCCTCAGTAATTTGGGGTATAGATATTTAGAGCTAGGAGAAATCCGGAGAGGTATTCCTCTAATTCCACAGAGTAATTGCCAAGAAGAATTGAACCTTTGTCCTTAATTTCTTATAAAAGTGGGAATTAGAGTAAAGGCAGGACTACAATTCACACTACCTGAAGCTATTGTATTGATTGTTCTTTCAGTTTCTTTCTTCACCATATGCAATGAGCTATCTGAGTGGATATAAATGAGCAGTCATAGTCCTTATTCTAAATGGTGGGAAAACTGGACAGTCATATGGAAAAGAATGGAACCTGATCACACCTTACACAAAATTAACTCAAAATGGATTAAAGACATGGATGTAAGACCCAAAACTATAAAATACATTCAAGAAAAAAATTGGGAAAACTATCCATGACATTGGCTTCAGAAATGTTTTTGGGGATTTGTCTCCAAATGCAGGAGAAGCAAAAGCAAACATAACCAAATGGGGTTACGTCAAACTAAAATGCTTCTGCACAATGAAAGAAACTAGAAGTAACTATAATTCTGCCTCTATTGAATGGATGAAAATATTTGCACATAAACAGTTGACAAAGGGCTGATATCCAAAATATAGAAGGAACTCACGCAATTCAACAAAATGAAAACAATTAACCCAATCAAAAAATGAAGACGCGACAAATAGATACTTCTATGAAGACATACAGATAGCCAATAGGCACATAAAAAATGTTCATCATCTCTTATCACCAGGGAAATACAAATCAAAACCACAATGACATACCATCTCACACCCATAAGAATGGCCCACATCAAAAAGATGAGAAACTAAGAGTGTTGGTGAGGATGTGGGGAAAAGAAACTCTTGTACATTGTAGGTGGGAACTTAATTTGGTCTAGCCCCTATAGAAAAGAGCATGGAAGTTCATCAAGATATTTAAAAATAGACCTATTATATCACCCAATGATTTCATTCCTAAGTATCTACCCAAAGAATATAAAAACACCAATTCTAAGGGATATATGTATTCCTAGGATCACTGTAACCCTGTTTATAATAGCTAAGTTCTGGAAACAGTCTGAGTGCCCAAGGACAGAGGAGCAGATCAGAAAAACATGGAACACACACACACACACACACACACACACACACACACACACACACAGGAATACTACTCAGGTATAAAAGTGAATGAATGCTTACCATTTGTGGTAATATGAATGCAACTGAAGAGGATAATGCTAAGCAAAATAAGTCAGAATGAGAAAGACAAATACTGGATAGCTTTATTTACACATGGAATATAAAGAAACCTAAGAGAGAGACAAAATCAAACCAATTATAAACTCTTAACATCTGACTGCAAAACTGAGGTAATTAGAAAGGGATGGCAACCAGGAAAGGGTGGGAGATGGGGAGGGAGGGGATTCAAGGGAGCATGGTGAAGGATAATTTGAACACTGATGGTGTGAAAACACACATTTGTAGATGTTTAAACCTGTAACTCTCAAAGATACAATGATGTGAACCAACTTTACCTCACTAAACACAACTAATGAAGTGGGGTCTGTGAAAGGCTGGACAAACGGCTCCCCTCTTCCAAGTCCATGTTCTATGTCCACCGCTATGGGAATATCCTTTACACCAACTACCTCCTAAAACTCTTATTTTACTTCAGATTGGAGCATCTACTGTACCTCAGCAGAACTTACAAGAGAACTATTATTTCAAGCCACTAATAAAACTGGCAGTCAGGATAAAGGAAGTTGTATTGGAAATAAAATCAAAACTATGAATTTTTTAGTTTGATTCCTTTCCATTTTATTGCTTATTTGTTTCCCTGTCTTAAAGTATAGAAAATTCAATATTCACACACATTAATTTGACCAACCATAATAGGACATGGAAAGATTCTGATCTTCCTTTTCTAGGTCACTGCCTTAGATAGCAAACAGACTGCATGTCTCCATAATGACTCCTATCATGTCCTTAATAATCTATGAGAATGTAATCTCTGGACTTATTCCAGGTTCATGTCATAAAATTTCCTGACAAAACTGACACTGATTGACAAACGAATTCAATGATTTTTGCTTTGTTACTGTGTGAGTAGAAAGATGTAAGAGATGTACACACATGCTTCAAAAAGAGTCAGATCCTGCTCTACTGCTCTTGGCATCTGAAGTTCAAGATAAACTATCAGATACCATCAGATGCAGAAAGTTGTTTCCTTTCAGGAAATATCAGTCACTTTCCCAGTAGCTTTCTGGAAGTCCAGTATAGCAAAGATAGCAAGGTGCATGGGTTTGCAGGTAGAACCATTTTAGTCCAAAGTCCCAATGTGAATTCATTCTTAGCTGCCACATAGATAGATATCTGATTGTCAATGTCTGGCTTCTGATCCTGTGTGATCTGTGCTAATCTGTACATTAACTTCTCAGTGGCTACATTATCACTTTTTCTCTACCTAAATTTATACTCCTGGTATCCCAGAAATGGAGCAGATACCTGCCCACTAGTTTAACATTAGTGATTGCTTTTGCTGTATAATTCCTTATGCTGTAAAATGAAATGATTGTACAAAGTAAGTATGTGGGAAGATTTAAAACACATGATCTTTTTAATTAATGTGTGCTCTTATTTCTTCTTGGGGTCCCAAGAAAGACAATTATATTTTCTTCTAAATCACTCTCTTCTTTTGTATTCTCAGACTTGGTTAGTAGAACTTTAATTCCTAGAAGTAAATGCTAGGCTCCGACCAAGTGAGGTGAGTGCGTGTGGTAATCTGGGAATTCCGTGCTCCAGATAGGAGGTATCAATCCCTACACACCTCCCCAAGGTCAAAGAGAAATGGTGCTGGGAAATGGACCTTTGGAAGGCTGCAGTACCTGGACTGAGTCTCAAAAATTAGGAATAAGTTCACAAAGAAAGGAATATAGTAAGAGCAGGCAGATTCAAGCTTTTGTGGACTCTAGCATGGATGGAACAATCAAAATGGTCCAGATAGTTCTGCAGACAATTTGCCTGTCTTGTAATTTCCATATAATCATGCCACTACTTCTCATGTACATAATACTTATTGCCCTACATTATAGTCATTAACAGAACTATATGATGCTCATTATTAGACAAGAAAATGAGAATTATGCAAGACTCATCTTTTTCTATCCTTAACAGAACCTAAAAAAAAATTTACATAGTACACAATTGATACATACTTGCTGTGTAGATGAATAATTTTAGATTGAGTTATAATGAACTTTCACTTCCAGAGTACTGAGCATTTGGACTCCTAGTATTTGGTTCATTACTTTCAGAGAGCTTCCCCAAGTGCTACCTTACTTTTATTGCATTTACAAGAGGAAAGTGGAGAAGTTATTTAGATTAAGGAAAAATCACTAAGGCTCTGTGAGCCATCATGGCATATTCTGACATCATAGCATTATATTCAATATGTTGGAATGTGGTAGCAAAACGAATACAAATTTCCTATCTGGTAATGGCACCTTGCTCACCACCTATAATATTTGTGGGGATTATATAAGTAATCAAATAAAGATCCACAATGGGCCTCCCTGGTGGCGCGGCGATTGAGCGCTGCACTGTGGAGCTGTCAGCAGTGCGCAATGCGAGTTCGATGCCCAGCCAGGGAGAATCCCACATGGTGTAGCAGACCTCTCCTGCCTTGCCCACTGCTCCCCTCAGCAGTGCATTTCTGATCTGCCTGTTCTGCTCCCCACTCTGTCTCTGGTGAACCCTCTCGCCGCCCCACGCCTCTGGCCTGTACCCCAGCTTGTATGTATAAATAAATAAATCTTTAAAAAAAAATAAAGATCCACAATCACCTATGTACTTAAATTTTATAAATGATCCTAAGAAACTGTTAAGTAAAATGTATTCTTTGTTTCTACCTTGACAAGGCACTTCCTACTGACCAGAATGGGCAGGTTCAAATTCTGAGCCCTCCAATACTTTGGAGTTACAGATTTGAAGCAAACAGCACAGAGAAAATCAGTTCCCTAAGAAGGAGCTTCTCTTTTCTTCTCTTCTCCACCCCTCCTATCCTCACACACCAGGAAGATACTTGCATTCACGTGGACACCCCTATATACAGGTTACAACTTCATTCACATCTCCACACTAATATCTGCCCTTTGGTTACCCCTTGGGGCTAGGGGTTTACACACCCGAGGCAGGTCTGCACTCAGCATGATGGGCCCAGGAAGATGCCCACACAGGCCTGGAGGTGGACTCAGGGCCATTTGAGAAGGGAGCCCAAAGTACAAGCTAGAAATAGACTGTTTGTTGTCCCACCAAAGTTCAGTTAGAGGGCCTACAGTGGGACCTATGTTTTCTGGGCCTGAAGATAGTATTTCTGTTTCCTAAGCATCCTGACCTCTTCAATACACTGTCTCATCACATGAAGATCAAGTCACCATCACATGTATTTAGTAGTTTCATGTATATTTTTAGGCAAGTTAATGTTTCCTCCTCCAAGAAAGCTATAGTTAATGCAGTACAAGTAATGAACACATGTAAATGATCTGGAATACTTGAAATAGATCACAGAATATTTTGTGATTAACACTGAGGTTAAAATAATCAAAATAGTAATTGTAATCAGGTGTGAAACTGATTTTCTATTAGTGGGCCATCCAGGAAATAATGAAACAAAGGACTCAGGATACAGCCTAAAGAAACAATGAAAATATCTAGGAAAAATTAAAACAAAAATATCTGGCTGTAGAAAACTCATTACCAGGAGAGCTGGTAACTAGAACAGGATCAGAGAACAATGGGTCACCAGATGATAAGGTAAAAATCCTTTGACAGAAAGGTTTGGTCCAACTTCTTTTTATTTGGTTTAAAAATAATCCTAAAATGAATTTGGGAGACAATAGAAAAGTTAGTTTGATGTAAGCCTCTACTGATTTAATGGTGGAAAACTGACCATCTTTCTCAGTGATAGCTATGAAACTGATCTAGGATTTAAATACAAAGGAATTTAATGCAAAATATTTTTCGGCATAATGTAGCTTTGAAAAGTTTTGATTTGACATCTGTGGATGGCAACTAGCAACAGTGGAAAAACCACTGCATTCAAAACTTGGCTTCACGTGAAACTGCAGCACTCAGATGTAGGGCTTTGGGTAAGGCATTCAAACTATATTACATTTAAAAACAATTTATCCACATAAAAAGGGAACAATTGTATCTAATATGACTGCTGTGAGTCTTAAATTGGGTCAAACGTGAATGTACTTTGTAAATGGCATTGTGTTCTACAATTGTTATATACTAATATGACTATTACTTATCTTAACTCCTTCTCACCTTGATTTCTGAAATATGCCATATATAAAGGATATATTCCCTGTTACCTGACTGACTGCTTTTCAGCTCAGTAGCAGTTAATTCCTCAAGCTTGAATCACTGCAGAGTTCTGATTCAGTCATTAAAATGACTGATCTGAATCAAGGTGTCATCTTGCCGGTTGTTGCTTTCATCTTAACAAGCAATTAGGATCAATTATGTAGTCATCTATTTGATTGTTTGACAACTGGGACTTTCTATAACTAAAATAATTGCCTCAGCTATGTTTTTGGTCAATCCTGCATAATCTCTAACATCATTTTAATGATTTCTTTCTTCTAAAGAGAGTTAAAGTGTGCATGATTGAAATAACACAAAAAGGTAAGGAAAAGGCTTATACTATATTCTACAATGTGTGTGTCCTGGGGGAATAAAAGAGGCATTTTATATCAGCAAGCCTATTCTAGAAGCATAAATAAATCATCAAATGAAGTAGAGGTCGTTCAAAGGCAGGGAAAAATATACTGTTGGATAGTCAACAACCAAGATTAAGCAAAGTCACAAACAAACCTGTGAGTTGATTATAAATATGAACTAGGATAAGGATTTGAAGGGGTTGATGAAGAGTCAGAATTAAAAAAGAAGAGATCTGTGAGGCTGACATTAAATTCAACTAAAATTTTATCTTGTGTGGCATGCATGATGATTACTCTGTGTGAAAGAACCTGGCCCCAACAAAATCTGTGGCACAAATAAACATCTTCTTTGCTCTTCAATGATTCTCTTTCACAAACTCTTTATATTGTGACACTCTCCAAATCCCCTGTGCTCTTGTATACACTCCTGCTTTCTCAAATTAGATCAATACCTTAAGCTACGATCTATAGCATTTCTCTCTTCCTCCGCTTTGGGGGAACTACTCATTTATTTGTTTTTATGCAGAATTTTGAACATATACAAATGTAGATGGCCTAACAGAATGTACACACAAATACCCACCGCTCAGCTCTAAAATTTATCACCAGGTGGCTTAAACTACCCCATCTGCACTCTACTTCATCTTTCTCTCTGTAGATTTTTAGTTTGTTATTGCAACTCAAAAATAAAATATTTACAAAAATAAATGTCACTTTCAGTATCAGACGAGATTAGGCATGTTCAGGTGGTATGGCCATACTGAATGGTGTTTATTTATATGTGGAATATATTGGCCAGTGTAACTTACATGCAGAATATAGAGAAACAGATAATACCAAACCATTAACAAATCCTAGAATAGGATTATAGAATTGAGGTTACCAGGGAGAAGGGGTGGGTGGAGAGCAAACTGGGGAGGGGGCACAATGGACTATGGTCGAGGGCTGTGGGAACAATACAACAGAAGGTTGTGACCCTATACCTCTAAATCATATACAGTGTTGGAAACCAATGTTAACACAATTAAAAATAAATATTGCAATGCCATTTTGCACTTAAACTAATAAGTTATATATATATATATAATCAAATATCTAGTTCCTGTTAAACATAGTGTACATCATTTTTAATAAGTTTAATAAAGACCTAAATAATACCTATACATTATAATGATTGATATGAATCAATTCCATGCTCATTTAACCCACATATTTCCTCTTCATCTTTTTTTCCCTATTTTCCCCTATCATTCAGTAATAAAATAGTTGAGTACTTACTAAGTGCCAAGTTGTGTGGAAAATTTTTCCTTCTAATGTGGCTTCTTTGGCTTGTAATCCTTACAAGGGCAGTGCAAACTGGACATTGATTATCTCAACTTCTCTTCTCCAGTACTGTATTTCAAACACATGGGTGTCTGACTACAAATTTGGGATTCTTTCCATGATACTATGAACCTGTTGACTTTACCCTTCACACAAATGTACCAACACACACATATTTACTGTTCGATGGTTTTGCCATGCAATTTTCTCTCACAGTCAAGCTCTTCAGCAGACAAAGGAGTAAGCTAATGTGTTTAAGATAAACTAATTCCTGTCAAGAGCTTTAATGAGAACTTAGGTATGGAATGGTACTTATCAAACACCATTATGGATTAATTAATAATAAGTCAAGTCAAACTCATCTCATTTCATAATTTTGACAGGGTTCATTATTTACTAGAACAGTGGATGCGGAGAAGAACACAGAAGGACAATATATAAACCTCATTGCAAGATTTTATTAAACCTTTCATAATATCTTATGGTAGTGGTGGAGCATCAGAGGTTGTATGTTAGTAAAATTATTTAAATTCAAAGAGCCAAGACCAATTAAAACAAAAATGTTTGTGAGACTAATATTAAATGTAAATATAGTATAAAATATTCAGCCAGATTTGAGATACCGAAAAATGAGAAAGATAATAGGGCATGTTGATGTTTGAACAAGAGAGTATGAATGATACGCGACCAAGACCTAAGCCGCGTATCCATTATGATGTGACTGTTAACTGTCTTCCAACTGCATTCTCTGTATGTCCCATTCCTAAGGGATCCCTACTGGTAGTACAATAAATGAAATGTTCATAGCTTCTTTAGCTTGATGGAAAAGCCACTTAAAGGCAGATACTCTTTCAAGAGACAAGGGTCTCCCATGTTTTATTTTTATTTTTTTTTAAAGATTTATTTTTTATTTATACATACAAGCTGGGGCACAGGCCAGAGGCGTGCGGCGGCTAGAGGGTTCACCAGAGACAGAGTGGGAAGCAGAACAGGCAGATCAGAAATACACTGCTGAGGGGAGCAGCGGGCGAGGCAGGAGAGGTCTGCCGCACCATGTGGGATTCTCCCCGGCCGGGTGTCGAACTCGCGCCGCCGCTGCCGACAGCTCCACAGCGCAGCGCTTAACCGCTGCGCCACCGGGGAGGCCCTCTCCCATGTTTTATATGAGATAAAATAATAATAAAATGAGACATCAGCATATCATATAACATATACTATAAAATGTAAATAACAACTTATTAGGGCAGTATAATATTGGAGGATAAGGGAACAAAATTATAATTACAGTGCCTGGGTTCATGTACTAGTTTTGCTACCTACTAGTTGTGTGACCTTGGGAGAAGTACTTAACTTCATTGTCTCAGTATACTCATCTTTAAAATGGGGATGGTAATACTAGTGCCTAATTCACAGTTCTGGGGAAGATCCAATGAGTTAATATAGGTGAAGATGCTTAAAATAAAAATAACGCCAATACACAATAAGCACTGCAAAAGTGCAGTTACTGATCATTATTACTATCTGTAAGAAGTGGAATACGTAGGTATTTCTGCTGGGAGACATTCTCCATGGGTTTTTGGTGTTTCTCCCTCTCTCTCTATGTATATATATGTCTGTGTGTATTGCTAGCAAAGGCATTTTTTCAGAACCACTTTACTAAGATATTTCAGAGTAAATAACCTTGGAAGATAGAGAAAATGTCTTGCCTATGCAAAGGGCATAAAGTTTTATTGTGCATTATTATAAGAATTGGGTTCCTTGAGGTCAACCTACTTTGTGTATAGATGTCACCTGGCTGTTTCACATTGCCCTGTAGGAAACGGGACTATGCCTGTAAGTAAACAACCATATGTTGTCTCTGATTCAGGATTCTCATATCCTTAGCCAGCATTCATGACACTGTTATGAATGTTACTTACAACTTGTTAGCTTATGAGCTGAGGAAAGCCTTAGATGCTTCGCAGTTCTTGACAGCTTCTAAACATCAAATCCTTGTTTACCAGGTTCAAATCCTAATTTCAATATAATCTTCAGATCAACTGCATTGTAGACGAATTTGTATAATCCTTATTTTCAATTATTTGAGAGTGAATAAGGACATAATGCAGTTAAGAGTTGTTATTCAGACCTGAATATTCACTTTCAAAATATGTAAACCTTAAAAATTTAATTTGAACATGAAACCACAGACTACATAGAAGAAAACATAGGGGATATACTACTCAACATGAGCTTTAGCGATAGCTTTAGTGGTTCAACACCAACAGCAAGGAAAACAAAAGCAAAAATAAGCAAACGGAGTTACATCAACTAAAATGCTCCTGTATAGTGAAAAAAAAACTATCACGAAAGTGAAAAGGTAACCTACTCATTGGGAGAAAATATTTGCAACTCATACAACTGATAAGGGATTGATATCCAATATACACGGAGAAATCATAAAAATCAACCACAACAAAAAATAACCCAATCAAAACATGAGCAGAAGATCTGAATAGACCAAAGACATACAGATGGCCAGCAGGCACTTGAAAAGATGCTCATTATCACTTATTAAGGAAATGTAAATCAAAACCACAATGAACTATCACATCACTTCTGTGAGTATGGTCTATATGGGAAATAGTGGAAACAAGTGTTGGTGAGGATATAGGGAAAAAGGAACCATTATACACTGTTGGAGATATAAATTGATGCAGTTTCTATGGAAAACAGTATGGCGATTCTAAAAAATTAAAGAACTAAAATATCATACAGCAGTTTCACTTCTGGGTGTCTCTTCAAAGAATATGAAAACATTAATTCAAAAATATATATGTAACTCTCTGTTCATTGAAGCATTATTCATAATACCCAAGACAGAAAAAACCTAACTGTGCGCACTGACAGGTGATTGGAAAAAGACATGGTATATGTATACACTGCAATACTGCTCAGCATAAAAGATGAACTCTTGCCATTTGCAACAACATGAATGGAACTTGTGGTGACTATACTACAAAAAATAAGTCAGAAGGAGAAAGACAAATACCAGATGATTTCACTCATGTAGGATATAAATAAAGCAAATGATCAAACAAAACAAAAAACAAGCCTTAGATTGACAACAAAATGCTGATTAGAAAGGGGAAGGGGTTGGGGGAAGAACAGGTAAAGGGGGTCAATTGGATGGTGGGGGGTGAGTATTAGAAGTTTGGTGGTGGGTGTGGTGTGGTAGCTTGCATTTGAAGAAGTGTGAACCTGTACTCCTAAAACTTACACAGTATTGTAAACTAATGGTACCTCAGTAAAAATAAAATCTTAACTATTTGAGGTGAATGACCTTGGGAAAATTTGGGATAAGGACAAAGAGGCTGGAGAAAAAAATGCAGTGAAGAAAAGCATTGTATAAGTTGAGCATGAAAATGTAGGGAGGGTCAAACTATTCTTACTCTATTAGTTCATGTGTAAGATTTGGGCCTCTATTGTAATATAAATAAAAAATGGCTAAATGGATAAGGGTGATATGTCTCAATATGAACTTCAAAATTGCTGAAGAAAGGCAGAATGGATGATAAGTGGCCCCAGAGAGATTAATAATATGCATTCAATATTTTAATAAAGAGTTTAATTTCAGAGAAAAATTTACTGAATTATGCGCCTTTCAATGAGTTTTGTCATAAACATCCAGGGAAATCTTTGCTTACTGATTCATTAATCTATAACCTGAAGCATAATTTCCACTCAGTTCCTTGAAGTGCAGACACAGTGTCTGTAAACAAATAAACCATTTCTCAAGTGCTAACCTCACAACCCCAAACTTACACAGTGATGGCAAATGTCACACAGAGTGTTAATAAAAGCATTAAAGATCCAAATCAAATATCATTCAAAGAAGATGAAGAGATGGAGGCTTTATGTTTACAGAGAACATAGGGAAGAAAGTTCTCTCAAAAAGTCTCTTTAGTTTATTTTCCAGGGGATCTTAAAGAAGCAAACAAAACAAGAAGAAAATTATAGCTTTAGGAACTGCCAGACTAAATAACTCTTTCTGAGAAGACTAGAGGTTTCTTTTGGATACAGTTAAGTGCTAAAGCTATAATTTTCCATTTACTTGCCTTTGTCATTGTACATGTAGGGTATTTACCCCAATTTGATACCATTTGCTCTTTGTCCGAGGAAGGCTTCCTGCAGATTCATATTAACCACATTCTTTCTAAAACATGTTATAAAAACTCTCTCTGTCACTCTTCTTTTGACATCAACAATTTTCTCATATAGAACTAAGCCCTCAAATGATTGAAGGCCTATGCAATTCAGCTCTAATGGATTGTTTTAAATTACTCTACTTTAAAATACCATAGGCCATGTTTCTTAAAGCACACACATTTCAAATAGAAAGATCAAGTTCCACCATCATTGTTACTATAATAGCTATGTGACAGCTTTTGTGTGTGTGCATGCGTGTGTGTGTGTGTGTGTGTGTGTGTGTGTGTGTGGTGCCTAATTTGAGCAAAGACACATAAATCACAGGTGAGCTAAAGGACCTGAATATGTGCTATTGGAAATTGAGTAATTTGAACAGCAATGTAAGATGTACATCTTTTTTCTTGGACTAGTTCAGTTTTGACCTTTTTATATTAACTTGCTTTAATTACTAAAAAAAAAATATGCCTACTGCTTGAAGATTACATATTTTCCCAGAGAGATATGACTATATTTTGGCTATAACACTAATTGGAAATACATTTAGCTTAATAGAAAGTATATTGCAGCATTTCCCCCCAAAGGGACTGCTTATCTTACTGTGATATTACTACTTAATTATACAACTAAAACACTATCTACTGTTATTTTATTCTTTGTCCAAAATGCTGAATATGTACATTCTATGAAGAGAATCTAGAGGTTGAGTTCAATTGCCAATGAGTTCATAAATCATTCCTATGTTGGTCAGAATCCCAAGTAACAGCCTGGGCTTTCAGCTGGCTTCTGAAGTGGTGGGTAGTCTTGGGAGAAAATGCTCTTAACCTTGGACTTTGATACTATCTCTGGGTAGTGTCAGAATTGAGTTGAATTCTTGGACACACTACTAGTGTCTGACACCCTTCTAGCTGGTTGTTATGGGGAATCTTTCATACATCCCTGATGGAAATTGCAGCCAGGAAACCAAAACACGAGAAGCAAGAAGGGCTCACACTGGAAACCCTTAAAAACTGTTTAAACATTACTGAAAAGATAGACAAGGCAACAGGAAAAAGGTTTCCTTGTGCTATGTTTGATTTAAATGCATTCATTATACACACCTTCACCCCAAAGCAATTTCTAGTTGTTTTTAAGTATTGATTAGTGACTCTTAAAAGTCAGCACAACCAAAGAAATACATTTAAAGGTGTCAGGTAGGGTGTGTGTGTGTGTGTGTGTGTGTGTGTGTGTGTGTGTGTGTGTGTGTGTGTGTGTGCGTGCTGATTTTTCACATTATCTTTTAATTTTTTTTCTATCTCCCCTTTTGGGATTGTCCTCAGAGTCAATTTTATCAGTTTGAGTCCCTATTTGGGACAAAGTTAACAGGAAAAAAAAAAAGCCAGGGCCTCCCTGGTGGCGCAGCCGTTAAGCGGTTAAGCGCTGTGCTGTGGAGCTGTTGGCAGTGGCGACACGAGTTCACCGCCTAGTCTGGGAGATTCCCACATGGCGCAGCAGCCCTTTCCTGCCTCACCCGCTGCTCCCCTCAACAGTGTATTTCCGTCAATCTGCCTGTTCTGCTTCCCACTCTGTCTCCAGTGAACCCTCTTGCTGCCCCATGCCTCTGGCCTATACCCAGCTTGTATGCATAAATAAATATTTTTTTAAAAAAAAAGCCAAAACTAAAGGTATAATTTGGAGAACTAAGTCCCTTTTTCACTAGAGTAACTCAAAATATGTTTATATTTTGAAATATAAACCCCCCCCCATAGTACTGACGTTATTTAATCATTCAGGAAAATCTAATGAAGGAATATAAACTTAAAAGATTTCTTAAATGTTTTGAATACTGAGATGTTTACCCTCATACCATGATTCCTTGGGCAGAAACCACTCATTTCAATGTGAAATGTTATATGTGCCTACCAAAACTTATTAATCAATCACATACCTTATAGTCATACATTGTGCATGTGGGGGAGAGGTTATTTTAGATTTTTTTGATCCCCCAAACTTAACAGAAATATATTCTTCATGCATTCTTATATAAGACAATTTATAAGTAGGGATTTTGGTCAGTGTGGTAGGTAGAATAATGCCCCATGCAAAGAATTCCATGTTCTAATCTCTGGACCTGGTGAATATCTTAGGTGACATATGAAAAGTAAATTCAGGTTGCAGACGGAACTAAAATGCTAACTAGCAGATCTTGAGAAGGGAAGAGCTGCCTGAATTATCCAGGTGGGTCCAATGTAATCACATTGTTTCCTTGTAAGTGGAAGATCCCGGCCTAAGAGGGAGAAAAATGAGAGGGCTTGACTAAATGTTGCTGGCTTTGAACATGAAGAAAGGGGGTGATGAGTCAAGGAATGAAAGCACTTTAGAAAAGGAAGGAAATGAAGTCTCTCCTTGAGTGTCCAGAAGGAATGCAGCCTTCCTAACACCTTGACTGTGTCCCAGTGAAATCTTAGACTTCTGAAGTTCCTAACACTAAAATAATAAATCTACATTGTTTTAAGGCACTACATTTTTTGTAATTTGTTACAACAGCAACAGGGAATTAAAACAGCCAGCAGACATTTTTGTAGACATAATCCCATTGAAATGGTTTAACAAATCATTACGATTTTTCTCTAATATTTTTACTGGCTTAATGTACAAATATAGTTTATTAAATCTTAACACATTTTGAAGAGCCCTGTATATCAGCCTGTAAGTACTTAATTTTTTTCCTGAAAAATGATCTTTTTTATTAACAATGAAAGAAGTATTCTAAAGACACACATCTCCCAGATTTTTATGTTCATTGTTCAGTTGCATACCTAACCTGCATCTTCTAAAACAGAAGAGCAACCAGAGTAGTTCTGAATGCAAGGTGTGGGATAATGTGCTATATCCTTCAATATACCAAACATTTCTAATTAAGATAAATGCTACTCAGAGCTGTAATTATGAAAAAATGCATACTGTGGAGGAACCATCCTTTTACTTCACTAATTAGTTAGTCATGGTTCTATCTTGCTTAATAGCTGTATCTAACCTCCAGAAGTTTAATTTATTCTTCTCCCTAATTACCATATCAAATAGTAGAGTTCGTATAATCACTAGTAATTTCTCACAAAATTAATACTGAAATCTACTTCTCTTTTGTGAATTTAGTTCTCTTATGAATTATACTATTTAAATGGGTGAATTGTATAGCACATAAACTATATATCAACAAAGCTATTTATTTTGAAGTTTTAAGGACAGAGGTGTGGGGTATGAAAGGATTCCCCAGAATGGGGAGCAGAACAAGTGGATCTACTGAAACACACTGCTGGGGGGAGCAGCAGGCAAGACAGGAGAGGTCTGCTGTGCCATGTGGGTTAGCTCCATGGCCGGGGAGGAACTCATGCCAACTCATGCTACAATTGCTGCGATAGCTTGATAGTACTGAGACTTTAATCCCTTGTGCCATCATGAAAGCCCCAGGCTGTAATTTTTAAGTTTATGTGGAGGTGTTTATGGAGGATTTATCCAGTTATTGAGGTCACAGATTTTTTTTGAAGAAAGTGATGACAGAGCTCATCATTGAAGAACAGGTTGACCATCACTAATATAGGAGGGTGAAATAAAGTGTAGCCAAGTATAGCAGGAAAAGTATAGTACGGTAGGGAAGAGTAGGAAAGAAATTGGTTCATCATAGATGGAACAGTACATGGATAGGTTTTAAGACGAGGCCATCATGCATTTGAAGGACTGATAGAAAGTCCTGTTTTTGTGTCACAAAAAAGGGGTACATATTATGCGTGATGAATGTAGAAGATGCTATAAAGACACACTCATGACAGGAAAAGAATGTGTGGACTTTTTGTAATCTTGTGTGAGAAATATAAAATGCTGGAAAATACAGTTGAGGAATTATCTCCAAAGATGGAAAGGAAATAAAGAAAATGAAGAAAAATGTCAACATATTAGAGTTGCTATAGAGAAAAATCCAATATTCAACTAAAAGGAGTATGAGGTTTAGGATGGACAGAGAAGACAGAAGAGAACTGCAAAAGGAAGAAGGAGAGGGGGTCGGAAAGGAGAGGGAGAAGAGATAAAGAGAGAAAATAGATTAAAGACAATTATTTAAACACGATTTAAGAAAAATTTCTAGAATGAAAGGGCCTGATCCAAGCCAAACACATTAGATGCGGGAGAAAACAAAAAAACATACAATGACAAGAACTGGTTTTTGGCAGTTTATCTAGGGACTCTTTTAGGAACTGAATCCAGTACAGGCTCCCACACTACATGACACAACATCGGGAGAGAAATAGTTGGCTTCTTAGCCTTATCTCCGACCCATTGTTGTGGACCCATCAACCAGAAAGGGGGGTGGTGAATGGTAACTGGTGTTATCATGAATACTGACATTAATAAAGGGCTATTTTTAAATTGCGAGTGCTTTATGTCATGGAACAGCTGTCTACGTCACTGCTGATGTGGCGGGCCCAGTTTTGACCCTTTGGCACTGTGTTAAGAGGGTTACTTGTATTCCAATAGCAACAAAGTAGGTATAAGAACATTAACAGGTGAGGATGTTAGTATACAACTGATCGGAACCCAGGGAGCCCCAAACCTGCACACTCTAAAATGGGGTCCTGCCATCCACCAAATAAGGATAAAGGAAGAATACTCTTAGAGTAAAATAATTTTAATAGAATTAGTATGCCTAAAGAGAAGATATCAGTATCCCAATAAAACACCCAAATTACCATCCTCTCATGGGTAAATGCCAAATTATCGCCAGTTGACCTGAATCAGGGCCAATGAGGCCTAAAAGCTTGCCCCAAGTCTAAGGAAGCTTCTGGAGAGGGGCCATAGGAAAGAGGTTCTGAAGCAGGTCTCACAAAGCTGGCACAAACAGAGCAAAATCAAAGTACACATTAAGATGACGGCCATCATTGTCAGTGTTCCTGAGTATCTCCCACCCACGAGTCTCTTTCAAGTGTCTCTACATGTCTCTCCTCCATGTGTTTCCTTCCATGTCTCCTTGCCAGCAGCACCAGCAAGCCAGGCAGGGTGTAGAAACAAGAACTCTCCCCCTCTTCCCCACCTGCCATCCTTGTTAAATAGCTTCACCTGCCCCCAGCTCTGGACATTGTTAAATGGGGTGGGGAACCTGGTGCCTTCCCTAACAAGGAGACACAAAGTAGGTTACTCGTATCATTTTCATCTCTACTGTTAACACAAGCCTCTTACTAACTAGTATTCCTGTCAAAGTGTATTAATCACTTTGCTTTACTTTGCTAGAGTGAAAATCCTCCTGAGTAACTGCTTAAATGGCTTTTTCAAGTACGGATTTAACGAAGAGAGAAGTACATTTTTGCCAAATTCCAACAAATAAATCGTAGACTAGGCACGATGTTTGTAAAATTTGTGTTATATGTTTGTATATCCACAGCCCCATATACTTTAATTTTATCCATCCTGTAACTCCCTTTATTCTGGCACCAATCAAATCTGATAGAAAGTATTAAGTTAGGAATATGCTTAGTTTTAAAATCCTGTGATAAAAAAAAAACATATCATACAGACAATATTCATGTGAAATTTTTGCTCACAGTTAGGTCAGGTTTTCACATTTTTTAATGCTCTCATTTCTTAGACTTCCTCTCCTAATAGACAAGAGTATGCCTGTAGGGCCAACATTGGTTGCTCAGAAGTCATCAGCCAAAAAAGAGTGTGTTTCACTCACAGCCTTAGGGAATCCTTACCTTGTTCCATGACAATTAAAGTGACACACTCTATTGTCCTGTCACTGTGGGTGTCTGCTGCATAGTTCCTTAAGCTCATTCTGGTCAACTGCTAGGGGGGAGAAAAGGTATTAGGAGTATTCTGGCCTGGAATAGGAGATATCACCCCAGGCAAAAACATGTTTGAAAGGTTGTTTTCCTTGTTTAGAAATTTTAAAATGCTAGTTCCCAAAACAAAATAAACCCAAAAGAAGATTAAACAACGCTACTCATGAAGCAACTTGCAGTGTTCTGAGTCAATGATCATTTGATTTGGCAATGTTTCATGATTCCAACAAGGTCGCTCCTGTTGTGCTGCAGCTATCAAAGCCCACAAAAAATCCTTTATTTCTTCCTTTCATAATTGTAACCTACTGACATGGAGTACTAAGACATGGAGCAAGAACATTCAATCCATAATTGTGCAGAGGTTCAGTTCCCACTCAGTTTCTTCCTACCTTCATTCTGAGACCTGTTGCTACAGTTTCCTTTTAATTATTTTTAAATTTCATGTTTTGTTTTACTTATTAGCAAGTGATACCAATTTGCATTGTGTACCCTGTAGACCAGCTGTGAAATACAAACCAGTACAAATGCCAGTACTTCATTCTACCTGTTAGGGCCCTCATGTGCTGTTTAGAGCCCTTTACTGCCAAAACACCAACACAACTTGTCTACCCCATCTACGATGACAGTTCTCTGCTCTTTCCCCCACCCTTGTTACCTTATCAAATAAATTCCATATTCGAATTAAGTTGAGGACCCCTTCCTAACATGATCCCCTAAAACCTCAAATCAAAAAAGCTGGGGAATAAAATAATGTTGAGTAAAGTGACCAGGCAGAGGTAAATTATATTGGCCTCAAGAACATGAGTCAGCAATTTTTATAGGTATGTGGTTTTAAGGCAGAGAACAAATGTTCTCTGTTGGTTTCTCAATTTTTTTTTTTTTTTTTACTATTGAAACAGTGACATGGGGGGCCTCCCTGGTGGCCTAGGGGTTAAGTCTCAGCACTGTCACCATGACAGCCTAAGTTTGATCCCAGGCCAGGGAGCTGACCCACATGGCGCAGCAGACCTCTCCTGTCTCGCCCACTGCTCCCCTCAGCAGTGTATTTCAGTAGATCTGCCTGTTCTGCTCCCCAATCTGTCTCTGGTGAATACTCTCACCCCCTACACCTCTGGTCTACACCCCAGTTCTTCTACACACAAAAAAAGATAATAAAATAAAAACAGTGAAATTGGAATTGAGGGGGGCCAGCCTACTGTGCTATTTTTTGATTTACATAGTGAATAACTATCAATGTAGGTAGTTTAAGTTGGTTTTGGGTAATTAAGAGAAATAGTTTGCCCAGTCCACTTTATAGAGGGTTAATACAGAACTCTCATTTTCCTTGAAATTATACTTTCAGCTCTTTATGCTGATTAATCGGGGTTACTACCTGTAGTGCCAGCAAAGCGTAGAGCAGGTTTTCTATGATCCGGGCAGACGGGTAAAGGAGGAGTCCTGGAGTCCTCAGTGGCTTTTTCAGGCTTTTAGTGATCCTTCTACACCAATTGTAGTGGGGCAACCAGGCACAGGGCAGGCAGGGCGGCCTGGAGGTCGGGAGGCTGGCAGACCTCCCAGCCTGTCGGGAGCGTGCCTGGGCCGCACCACCCAGCCGCGGAAATCCCCACCCGGCAGCTGCTGAGGGCATGGACACCTCGTGCCTCCGCTTGTGCGCTGGGGTGTGCACGTGGACAGAGTGCGGATTGGACACTTGCGCTGACATTTATCATGATTGGCTACGTGAGACCTGACCTTTATGGTGATTGGCTCGCTAAATGT
>PVIJ01001495.1:0-196502 GCA_004024925.1 Scalopus aquaticus | reverse complement strand
AGTGTAGAAGAGTTCCTTTTTCTCCACATCCTTTCCAGCATTTGTTGTTGCCTGTATTTTTAATGTGTGCCATCCTCACAGGTGTGAGGTGGTATCTCATAGTGGTTTTGATTTGCATTTCCTTGATTATAAGTGATGTTGAGCATTTTTTCATGTATCTGCTGGCCATTTGCTTTTCTTCTTTGGAGAAGTGCCTTTTGAGCTCTCCTGCCCATTTTTTGACTGGGTTATTGGCTTTGTTTTTGTTGAGTTGTGTGAGTTCCTTATAAATTTTTGTTATCAGTGCTTTATCAGATGTATTGTGTGCAAAAATCTTTTCCCAGTTGGTAGGGTGTCTGTTAGTTTTGGTTAATGTCTCTTTTGCTGTACAGAAGCTTTTTATTTTGATGTAATCCCATCTGTTTATCTTGTCTTTCACTTCCTTCGCTTTGAGGAATGTGTTTTTCAAGATTTTGCTGAGATGTATGTCGTGTAGAGTTTTGCCTGTATTTTCTTCTATACATTTTATGGTTTCAGGTCTTATATCCAGGTCTTTTATCCATTTTGAGTTGACTTTTGTGCAGGGTGTGAAGTAGTAGTCTAGCTTCATTTTTTTGGATGTGGCTGTCCAGTTTTCCCAGCACCATTTATTGAATAGACTGTCCTTGTTCCACTGCATGTTCTTTGCTCCTTTGTCAAAGATTAGTTGTTCATAGATATGTGGCTTTAATTCTGGGTATTCTATTCAGTTCCATTGGTCTTTCTGTCTGTTTTTGTTCCAGTACCATGCTGTCTTAATTATTATGGCTCTGTAGTATAATTTGAAATCAGGGAGTGAAATTCCTCCGTTTTCTTTCTTTTTAGTTAGTAGAGCTTTAGCTATGCGAGGTTTTTTGTGGTTCCATATGAATTTCATCAGTAGTCGATCTATTTCTTTGAAGAATGTCATTGAGATTTTTATTGGAATAGCATTGAATCTGTAAATTGCTTTTGGTAGGATTGCCATTTTGATAATGTTAATCCTTCCAATCCATGAACAAGGGATGCCTTGGAAAGGGATTTAGTAGAAGCAAATTCCTGAAAATTTTGTCTACGAAGATTCTTATATTTCCCTCATAGAGGATGGAGAGCTATGCAAGATAAAGTATCCTTGGCTGGCAAATTTTGTCTTTGAATATGTAACTCCTTTATTTTCTTGTCCATAGTGTTTTTTAAAGAGAAGTCTGATGTCAGCCTAATTGGTTTTCCCTTATAGGTTTTTTCTTTCTTTCCCCTTGTCAGCTTCATTATTTTTTTCTTTATCTTGAACTCTCAGTAGCTCTACTATTAAGTCTCTTGCTCTAGTTTTCCTTTCATGTGATAGTTTGATAGTTCTTCTAGCTTCATGTATGTCTATTTTTATTTTCTTGTTCAGGTCTGGGAAGTTTATTTCCTGAATAGATTTTCAGTTCCCATGACTCTCTCTTATCCTTCTGGAATTCCTATTACTCTTATATTTCCTTTCCTTATGGTGTTAGATAATTCTTAATGTAATTTCTTCACTGTTTTTCCTTTGTATCTGTCTTTTCTTTTTATATCTGTATCTTCAAGATATGGATTCTTTAATTTCATCTATTCTATTTTCATGGGTTTTCCCAGGATTTTTAGCTCCTGCATTTATCTTTCAAAATACTGCATTTCCTTTATTTTCTTTTTTAAAGATTCAGACTCATTCTTTTGTTCATTCTATCTTTGAATATTTTCATTGTGGCAATTCTGAATTCTTTTTTTTTTTTTTTACATACAAGCTGGGATATAGGCCAGAGGCGTGGGGCGGCGAGAGGGTTCACCAGAGACAGAGCGGGTAGCAGAACAGGCAGATCAGAAATACACTGCTGAGGGGAGCAGTGGGCGAGGCAGGAGAGGTCTGCCCCACCATGTGGGATTCTCCCTGGCTGGGCGTCGAACTCGCGTCCCCACTGCCGACAGCTCCACAGCGCAGCGCTTAACCACTGCGCCACCAGGGAGGCCCAAATTCTGAATTCTTTATCCGTTGGGCAGAGAAATTCTTCTGTGCAAGTGTTGTTGGGTTCTAGAAGCTGACTTTCTTTCTGTGGTGTATTGTTGCCATGAAGGCTTGCCTGACCATTTGCAATTTCTTTCTTCCTGATTGTTTGCCTTTGGCTTTTTTCTATGTGTATGGCCTCCATGCCACTTGTCCAGCAGGCATGACCTCTGGGTGCTCTTATAAGGATGTGGAGATATCTGCCTGGTGCCTGGACTGCTGTGCCTGGTTGTGACTTCCGGTTGGTTGATGCTGGTGGGCGGGACTTCCAGGCACTTCTGTGGTGCTCTGGAGGTCACTGTTTTGAGTGGGGCTGAAGGCAGGAATTTTGTGCCACTACCAGATGGCTGATGCTGATGGGTGGTGCTTCCAGGTGCTCCTGATGGCTGATGCTGGCAAGTGAACCTTCAGGGTGCCTGTGGGGTATTGAGGCTGCCTTGGTGGGCATGGCTTAAGGGTGAATGTTTCACACTGCTCCTACTTGGGTGCATGTCTACTGGATGGCATACTGGCAGGTGGCATAAAGGTCCATTTTAGAAGCAGGAACCCAGGTACCATTCTCAGGTACCATACCAGGCAAGGGAAACCAAGGACAAGGACTATGGTAAAGTATGCTGAGGTGAAGAGGATTTTATGGCAGATGGTTTACTTGGTGGGTGTGACAGAATATAGCCCAGTTCTAAATATAAAGGCTACTGGTAGGTTAAGATGATGGAGAGCACACACAGGTAAGGCATTTGGATGAGTTATGCAGGGAAGTTACTAATCTCTTGGGGCTGTGGTCATGTTCAGAGTCCTCAATGCTTGGGGGTTATTGAGTGTCTGAGCCTACTGTCTCATCATTATGATGGTCAGAGTTCACAGAGCAAGTTCATTTTATGCAGAGATAATGTATGTGAAGTTTGGGAACTCTGTGGGTGAATTAGATGGAATCCAATGTTTTATTCTCACCCCTTATGGCCTTTCTCCTAGCCATTAGTTATTACATCCTCCTTGTCTGCATTTTAAGGAGATTTCAGGGACCTGGTCTCTCCCCCTCCTGTCCAGAAGACCCGATGCACTGTTACATGACCGTCATAGAGCCACGGCCTGACATCCTGACCTGGCCAGATCATTTCCACTGAGAATCTTCGAAAGGAATCACAAGATTCATAGGAATTCCAGAAGGATATGGGAACTGAAAGTATATTGAGGAAACAAATCATAGTTATCCTCTTTGTATATGTTTGGAGGCTTTGGTCAGGCCTGCTTACAATTGCCAAAGGGATTTAAGATGCATTGAAATGTAAATGATAATGAGTGCTCATTTTACTATATCTTAAAAACCTACAGTATCTCAGTCATAGTAGCTACTCACCAAATGCTAATTGTATACATTGAGTTGAATTGAACTATTAATGTTTTTGATGTGTCTTCCATTGTAATTATGTTTGAAAACATTTCTTAGAGGTAAACACACTTATGTTTAAATCAAGTGATGCTGATCCTATAACAAATATTTCTACTTCTGTTACCATCGAATTGTTATTGCTGTAGGAGTAAATCACTCTAATAGATTTTGATGTAGTGGAGATTCAAGTTTGCAACAAATAGTATGTAGTTCATTAGAGTTTAATAAGTTTGTTAATTTAAACAGGACTTAAAACAACATGGGTGGAACCATGGGGAACAGAAAGAGTTGAGGATCCTTGATGTCTTACTAGAAAAGAAATTCAAGGGACCACAGAGATGGATCACGGGTGAATTGGTGGTGGGCTACCCAAGGGGAATACAAAATGTAAAAGACATAAATAACAATAAAAATATATATATTAAAAAAAGAAAAAAAGGAAAAGAAATTCATGAAGCACCAATAAAAAAGCAAGGTTACTAGAGAGTGAGAAGTGTAAGACACTGCACAAGGCAAGTGGCTGTCTCCCAAGGCATGAGATCTGCCCCAGAGGCTCTTAGGCAGCTGGTTTTTATGGTTTCTTCTTTTTGGGTTGGGAGTGATCCCTTTTACTTATGGATACTTTGCTCCAATCACTCCCTATTCCCTATCCTTATTCCTGTTCCCTTCCTCTTTTTGAGTATGTGGGGAGGAGAGGTGTGGGAACTGTGTGCAAAAGGTAGCTATGTCCTGACCTCCTACATCAACCAGATCTCATCTGGTCCTTGTAACAAGGTGTTGATGTAACAGTATCCTGGCTGCTCCCATAGGCAAGGCAGCTTTGTTGGGGCTTCAAAGAGACGACGATAGTCTTTGACTCTCTGACACGATCTCTGGGTTCTGTTGGGTTCCTTGCTGTCCAGTCTGGCATACGGCCCAGACTTCAGACCACTGCTGGGGGCTGCTGCAGTGGCACCTCATCTTCCACGAGCATCGTTTGTTTGGGACTTCCGGACACTGTGGACACTATCTGGGGTGTGACAGTTGGTCACCATGGCATTGGAAATGCTTTCTTTTTCCCCAATCTCCTGTTGGTTAATTTAACCCTGATGTTGAACCCTGAACCTGAGTGGTCTTGCAATTGTGCATGTGGGTGAGAACCTACTGACAGTGACCTGTTTCTTATCTTTGTCACTGTCCTTTGAACCTGTTTGTAACGGCTCTTGGCATTGTCTTGGAACTCTTTTAGCACTTTTTGACCCTGTCATAGCACTGTTTCATTGGCACCAGGTAAATTCTGGAATGCAACAACATGGCAGCACACCTTTGGGAAAGTGTATTAAGGGACTCTCTTTCTATCCTTAACAGATACTCATCATCACTAAGTAGGAATACAAAGGGAAAATAAATGTAGGAGTTATAAAAAAAATTAGCTAGAGAATTATCAGTGTACAAAAGGCACATATACACAGAGACTCGCTCCACACTAGCAAGATCCATATTTGTGGATAGGAATTTAGTTTGTAGATACTGGGGAAGATTATCTCATCATAATTAGATCATCATTAGATCATCATCATCATAGCTTATCAAATTTTGCCTCTTCACTCAAAATATATTTTTACATATATAAATAACTAAAAAGTTCAAGATAATTCCTATTTTAAAGAAGCTGTGTATGAAGCCTATAAATGGGCTGGGTAAACACAATGCTAGACCAGTGGATTGAAAAATATAAAATTCAATGAAATTACTTATTTATGTAAATAATGATAATTTGTGTTTTTAGAGATTCTATGCTTCAGGACTATAAACTTCACAAATTCTCAGTTCCAGAATGGAGTTGGATATTTCCCTTCCTACATGTCTGTTAGAGTCTGATAAAATCTCAAAGATGAGCTCTGATTAACTAGTTTTGTAACAAAGATGTCTCCATAAAAGGGGGAGACACAGTGTTCTTTATCTTACTTAATGAGGGGACAGAGCTGAGTGGCCAGGTGAAACCATATAGCTTGGAAGACAGGTGGTCTCAGAAGAGAGAAACACAGGAAGAAATATACTCAGAGGAGAAGGTTCTTCTAAAGCTCTTGGCTTTGAACTTGTATCAGGGACTAGTGCCTTAGGGGATGTGGAGGAAACATGTGAAGTCAAGATATTCAGAGACACTTGGAAGAGACACTTGCTTGAGAGGCACATGGGGATATGACAATAGCAGATGTTACTTTGATTTTGCTACTTTCATCTCAGACTTGGCTGGCCAGCATTTTGGTTCCCTTTCTGTAGTTCCCTGCCAGAAGGTACCTTAGACTTGTGGCAAGATTTTGGGCCTCAGCAGCCTCCCTTCAGGCTGACTCTGGTTGGGCACTTACCCATAAAGACAGGTACAACTTTGGGTGTTTTATTGGAAACTAATATCCTTTCTTCTCTCTCTATGCACACTACTTCTATTAAAATTCTTTCACACTAAGAGTATGCTTTGACTTGGTATGCATGGCCAGACCCCTTTAAAATTGGGAGCCCCCAAGCTACCCGTCTGTTGAACATGAACAGGTTTTCCTGTGTGCAGTCCTTGCTAAGTAGTATGAGTGTGCTGGTGTCTTTTATGTTTCCTTTCCATCCTCCCTTCCAGAAGAACTAGAAGATTCTTCTCAGATATTTTCTGGATAAATGTGGTTGAGTTTCTAGAAGTAAAACTCACAAAAATGTTGGACCCTCATGTGAATGGGTTGCCCTGGAACTTTAACTCTCAGACTGTACACGGTGGTCCTCCAGTAATTTTTCCATTACAGTTCTGGTTTTCCACTTGAGCATGTTTTGTTTTGTTTGTTTTTTAAATTGGTTTCTGCTTGTGAGTCTCTTCTCTCTTCAGTGATATTGCCTAACGTTTTCTAGTCTTTGTCCAGTTTTAGGGGTAGTGGTTTACCTTGTGTGCTCGCCTCTCTTATCCATTGAAAAATAATTGTTGATTTTTCAGTGGTTTAGCTTTTTACTTGCTACAACTTAACTAAAACAATCCAAACAAGTTAATTTTAAATATAAAACTGGCTTTATTAAACCACTGTGATTAGGGCAGCATACCATCTAGTAAGTAAAAAGTTTGCAAAAAATGGAAGGTTTTTATGGACACCTTCCCTTAAGGAAAGATAGGGGTGCCTTATCTTACAGGCGTGTCCCCTCATACTGACCAGTTAGCGCTATATTCCTGGAGAAAGTTGAAACTTCAGGGGACTTGAAACCACAGTTGGGTTTAGTATTAAGTCTTGGTGTCTCTTAGCACAAAAGCCTATATTTTGAAGCTTTTATTTTCTTTTTTAACAAGACCAAGTGGTGACGAGCTGAGAGAAAGTTTCCTTCTAACCTCTCTAGGTTTTTCCTACATGGAGTGGAGTAATTAAATTAACATCAGAAAGATTTGTAGGAGAAAAGGACAAATTTAAATACATACATATGCAGAATTTATGCAGCTATAAGTTAAAAATTAAGTGAGACAAGACAATGGCTTTTATTCTGCGATAAAGAATATGATAGGATCCTGGGACTTTAAAGAGAGGGGAGGATGACTCATATAAGAAAAAATTAGATGCTGGGTAATTAAATGTTTGCCCTGCCATATTGACAGGTTTCTATGGAAAAAAAAAAAAAAAAGCAAGGTTATTTCCTTACAGAACCTGAAGTCTGGGTTATACCCTGAATCTTCATTGTTTTAGTTAAGGTAAGTTAAGGTAAGTTTATCTTGAAGCTTGCAAAACTTAGCTCAAAATCATCTCCATGCTTAGGTGACATGTCTTGAGATTGTAACAGAGCCCTGCAGCTCCTGGTTCTGTGTTAGAATGGGGCATGCTCAGCTTCACTGTGGGGAAATCTGTACCCACACCCACACCTAGCACTAGCCGGGTTTCACAGCTGATCTCAGTGCAGAGTAAGTTTCACATGCTGGTGGGTTATAGTTTTGAGACTGGAGCAGTTTTGAAAATAGGCCAGTCAGGTTTGAGCTCCCTCTAGTGCCAGCCAGTTCTTGGAAACTGTGCCAGTTTTGAAAATGGGTCAGTCAGTTTTGGAAGTGTGCACCCTGAAAGGGAGATAAGTCAGGGCAGCAGAAGAATGGTAACACACTCATCCATACCTTTGCTTCAGAGACTCACTTGTTGAGACCTTTGCATCTGATCTCTGCTTTGAACTGCCCCCTGACTGCAGGTGCTTGATCCTCTGGCTTACCAGCACCGCTGACGTGTCCCTAGTTCCTTTAAAAGAGCTGTCTTCCACTGACCTGTGCCCTGATATTGTGGTATTGGTGTCTATCTTCCATGTCACCTACTGACCAGTGCTGACTGGCATTGCTGGCCTGTGCCCTGCGCCCTGCACTTTTAAGAGCTGCCTACCACTTCTGACCCTCCTTCATCATCACCTGACCATCATTTCTGCCACCAGTACATCTGGCACCACCTCCTATTGCTGTTGTAGTCAGTGTTGTCCAGCCCGGACTTTGGATTGCTCTTGTGGCGTTGCCTCAGCAGTGCCACCTGTGACTACCTCCAGCTGCTGCTGTAAGTTGGGTCCTGGTCCAGCACTTAATTGGTTTGCCACCAGATATGAATATGTTAAGGAGTCCTATTCTTCATTATCAAGCATTTTACATGCAGAATTGGAAACTGGGAATTAAAAATCATGTTTTTTTAATCAAAAATTTAAAGAAATTAATTTTAGAAAAATTGTAAGATAACTTACTTTTTGTGAATCTCCTATGATATTATCTCATATTTCACTGTTATTGTAGAGCACAATCTATGTGCTACAGGGCAAAACCAAGTGGCACTCAGGGACCCTAATTATTAAGAGGAAAAACCCATGTTGCACATTCTAAGGATTCTTGCCTACCCATGTGAATAAAAACATAGTAATCAAAATCTAGTGGGCTAAAAGATTTTTATTCAATATGAGGTTCAAAGGCAATAGTGAAAATGAAGAGAAGAGTAGGGGAGAAAAGGATTTCAAAAATACAGACTTCTAAAATCAGCCATCTTCTTGTGGGCAAACTTCAACCAAATAGGCAGGGAACAAAGCAGAGCAGTTAAGGTCCAAAAGCAGAATTTCCAGAACAAATCCAAGGCAAATTTCTTGCAGAAAAATAAAACAAAAGGTTGCACAGTGTCCAAAGGGTTGGACAAGGAGGGAACCAAAGTTTCAAATGTACCATCCAAGCTGAATGGACTGAGGTCAAGATGGTGGCTGCTATCGTTTCTCAAGAGAGCTGTATTGTGCTGCCTGCCAAAGTACTGAAACAAGAAAACTGCAGGCAGGAACCTGATGAAGGGAAGGGCTGTGATGAGGGCCTGAGCAGAAGCAGGTTCCTTCGCCACCCAAAAAGGCAGTGGAGCAGAAGCAGAAGATCCTGCAAAAGCAGAAGGCCCCAGTTGAACACCCACAAGCTCTGTCTTTTAAAGTCTCTCCCAAAGCTCCTCTCTATCCTATCACCATTCAGAAAGCCAGGGAGTGAAGTAGTAAGTCTCATGACTGTCTTCCAAATTCCCCCAACTGTCTGCATTCAGGTTGTCATGGGGGTGGAACAGTGAGACTCAAAGCTCTCTTACATATGCATTAGTTTTACTAATTAAGTTTACAGCCTGAAAAAGATTTGAAGAATATAGAGAGAGGCTTGAGAATAGCAAAGATTTTTATCCCTTAGGAGAGGAAAAAAAGAAAAGGAAAGCAGGAGGAATAAATAATTATCAAATGGAGAAGGCTAAGGGGTAGCATTTACAATAGTTCACTTTATAGAGTGTATATTACTAGGATGTGGCATCATGGGAAAAATTCTTGTTAGTTTTGTTTTTTAAAATATCCCGAACTTTTTAACAAGGCCTGACATTTGGTAGGTGCTCAACAGATATTGAGGTGAGAAGTTAAAATATTATTGGTGATGGTTACTAAGAAGTGTCTTTCTGCAAAGGAGCCAGATAGAAGAGAAGGAAATTGGCATTGGATGTTGTTTTAGCTTGCAGTAGTGTGCCTAGTCATCAGTACCAGTTGGTAATTGTTAATATGTAGGAGAACTCTCAAAGTTCATTACCGTTTTGCATAAAGACCCCACATTTTATTTCTCACCTCCACCTCATTAATTACTTTTATTTGTGATAGGGAAAAGCAGAGAGTTTTAAAAGGGAGAAAGTGGGAATAAGGGAGAAATGGTAAAATTTTATTGTTTTGAAATTTGGTTATATTAGATTTTATTTTTTATTCTATTCATTAAGTTTATTTAATGGAGGGTTAAATATATCAGGTTTTCGCAGTCTTATTGAAAGAGACATATATGTGGATATATGTGATCTAAAGAACAATGGTAAATTAGTAATACAAAACAAAAGTAAATTATAGTTTAACTGCATATGTGTTGGCTTAGGAAAGGCATACTGATTTGAGCAATAGAGTAGGTGAGTCAGGAGAAGTTTCCTTCCTGGGGGAGGAAAAATTTCTTGTTGCTCTACCTTTACTCCTTTTTTTTTTTTTTAAAGATTTATTTTTTATTTATACATACAAGCAGGGGTACAGGCCAGAGGTGTGGGGCGACGAGAGGGTTCACCAGAGACGGAGCGGGGAGCAGAACAGGCAGATCAGAAATACACTGCTGAGAGGAGCAGCGGGCGAGGCAGGAGAGGTCTGCCATGCCATGTGGGATTCTCCCCGGCCGGGCGTCGAACTCGCGTCGCCGCTGCCGACAGCTCCACAGCGCAGTGCTTAACCGCTGCGCCACCGGGGAGGCCCCTACCTTTACTCTTTTAAGCTCCACAGCAAAAGACATATTGACAAGAGAAAGACATGCAAAATATTTAATAAAGGTTTATGTGACATGGGAGGCTTTGTAAGAGAAAGAAGAACTGAAGGAATAGTCAGATTTGAGCACTGTGGAGTATGTTGGTGGACTGTGGATGCTTTGGTGGTGGCTTCACTATGATAGCTACACCTGAAGGGCAAGATCCTATATTTCCAAAATTCCAACAATAATGTAAACCAATGGTATGTCAACATAAAAATTAAATAAAAAATAAATAGATTCATGTGGTAGGCAAGGGAACACTGTCCTCATTTGAATTTTTTCTTTCTTGGGTGAAACTTTGTAAATTTATTATGACCTGGGTTGGAAATCTGTGTATTTTTATGCTAGGTTTAATGAAGTGTGTAGAGTTGTTGAAAAATATGATCAGACAAAAAGAAGTATGAGCTATATATAATAAACTAGGGAAAATGACATGGCTTATTCATTCAGATTCCTCTCAGCACCCTCTGTCTCAAACATAAAGATTATCCTTTCCTCTTTGGTGAGAGTCTTTATGACTTCATGGAAAGTAAGGAAATCGGGGCCTCCCGGGTGGTGCTGCGGTTGGGCGCTGCGCTGTGGAGCTGTTGGCTGCGGGCGATGCCAGTTCGATGCCCAGCTGGGGAGAATCCCACATGGTACGGCAGACTTCTCCTGCCTAGCCCACTGCTGTCCTCAGCAGTGTATCTCTGATCTGCCTGTTCTGCTCCCCACTCTGTCTCTGGTGAACCCTCTCGCCGCCCCACGCCTCTGGCCTGTACCCCAGCTTGTATACATAAATAAATAAAATAAATAAAGAAAGTAAGGAAATCCTTCCTGCATCTGCTGTTTTAGATGGAATACTATTCAGCATTCAAAAAAGATAAAAACATGCAATTTTCAGCGACATGGATGGAACTAGAAGAGATCATGCTCAGCGAAATCAGCCAGAAAGAAAAATATCGAATGGTTTCACTTAATTTTTTTCTTATTTTTATTTATGTCTTTTACATTCCCCGTAGGTTTCCCACCACCAATCCACCCATGTACCGTCACCACAGTCCCCTGTGCTCCCCTCTCCTCCGTTCTGAGCCCCAATCCTCTCCCTTCTCTCGCTGATTGTCGCTCTTGTATTTGGTTCCCCTATATTCCTGTTATTAGTGAGACCATCGAATGGTTTCACTTACAACAGGAATATAGGGAAACCAAATAGGAGAGAGACACTCAGCGAGGAAGGGGGAGGATAAAGGCACAAAATGGAAAAAGGACACAAGTAGAAAAGCACACGAGGGACCACGGTGATGGGTCATGGGTGAATTGGTGGTGGTTACCCAAGGAGAATACAAAATGTAAAAGATATAAAAAACAATAAAAAAAAAAAAGAAATTCCTTTAGCTTAAAATACTCTATACCAAATTGTCATAGCTGGGGATCATGTGTCCTGAATTCTATCACCTGTAATAATGAATTTTAGAGGAAATAATCCCAGTTTTTATTGTCAAAAAAGAGAGGGAAAGACATGAACAATATATTACATTAACAAATTATGAGGTTAGAAATTAGCAAAAAAGAAGTTTCTTTTGGGATTGAAAATACTGAATTTCTATTCTTAGGCAGAAAGGAAATTTCTCCTGTCCCCTTTTGGGTTCTTCTTGGGCTGATAAAATAATCAGATCAACATAACACAGATTACTGTGAGAAAAAAAAACAAATTTAATTACGTATGTATGGGGACTCCACATAGATAGATTTAAAAGATACTGGGGTGAAATGTGGATATAAATCCTGAGCTAAGGAGTGGAATAGGAACTTAGGGGTTTAAAGAAAGAGGAGGAGGATTCACATGATGAGGAGAGATGAAGAGAGATGGGGAACAGATGCTTTGTTATTAGATGTTTACCCTGCCGTATAATATATAATCATAATAATTACATTTTCTGGGATAGCCCCTCAGTTTTTTAAAATTATATGATTTATTATTATTTATTTATTTTACATTATTGTGTATTCCCCTTAGGTTACCCACCACCAATTCACCCATGCACCATCACCTTTATGCTCTTTTCTCCCCCATTTTGAGCCCTTACCCTCCCCTTCCCTCGCTGAATGTCTCTCTCTTATTTGGTTCCCCTATATTCCTGCTATAAGTGAAACCGTTCGGTATTTTTCTCTTTCTTTCTGTCTTTATTTCGCTGAGCATTATCCCTTATAGCTCCATCCATGTTGCTGCGAATTGCATGTGTTTATCTTTTTTTGAATGCTGAATAGTATTCCATTGTATATACACATCTTCACCCAATCATCTATTTTTGGGTATTTAAGTTGTTTCCATATCTTAGCTGTTGTAAACAGTGCTGCAGTAAACATAGGGGTGCATGTATCATTTTGGATTAATGTTTTTGTGTCCTTTAGGTAGACGCCCAGAAGTGGTATTACTGGGTGGTATGGAAACTCCATTTTTAGCAATTTGAGGAACCGCCATATGGCTTCCATAGAGGCTGGACCAGTTTGCATTCTCACCAGCAGTGTAGGAGAGTTCCTTTTTCTCCACATCCTCGCCAACATTTGTTGTTTCCTGTTTTTTTTTTTTTTAATATGTCCTATTCTTGGTGGTGTAAGGTGGTTTCTCATTGTGGTTTTTATTTGCATTTCCCTGATTATGAGTGATGTTGAGCATTCTTTCATATACCTGATTGCCATTTGCATTTCTTCTTTGGAGAAGTGTCTTTTAAGTTCTTCTGTCCATTTTTTGACTGGATTTTTTGCTTTGTTTTTGTTGAGTTGTGTGAGTTCTTTGTAAATTTTTGTGATCAGTCCTTTGTCTGTTGTATGGAATGCAAAATTTTCCCAATCAGTAGACTGTTTCTTTGTTTTGGTTACTGTCTCTTTTGCTATACAGAAGCTTTTTTTTTTTTATGTAATAGCCCCTCAGTTTTTAAGATTCTCCCCTAAATATATGAGCATTTTACTATCTTTTTTTTTTTCTGTACCAAGTGGGATTTAAACAGGTTATCTAGTTTTTTATTGAGCCCATTTACTGTTTCCCTCCTCCCATAACCAGATTAGCTGCTCTTCCTGTGGGGGTAGAAATTTACTCTATTTCCAGTGGCTTCATTGTTTAAACTCTATGGTGTCTAGTTCTCCAGGTTTGACTCTAGGTATATAAAGTCTAATTTTGGAATTTATTTTGGCAACTGTTTTCTCTCTCAATAAGACTTGGTTTTGAAAATGAAAAAATACATTCCTTATGATTTCTTATTTGTTATATATATATTTATTAAAACTATTCTCTTTGTAAACTAAAAGTTGAGTAAGGTTTGTTCTAGGCTGAATTCTACTTACACATGATGGAGCAAATATTACTGATCTAGTAAGTGAGAGAGCCTTTTAATAACTAGCAATGAAAACTCATTGGTTTAATAATAATAAAAAAAAACACCCTCACTTCAACAAGTGATGGTTGTGATGATCCAGGCATAAGATGATATGGGCCTGAAGTTTGGGAAGTAACAACAAAACCAAGGAATTTGAGTCAAATTTTATAGATATTGCTGTGTAGTTCTTAATGGGTGTTAGTGACTCATTGCATGTGGAAGAAAAAAAAATCTCAGAACACAAAGAATTGGGAGAATGTTTTTAAAAATTACAGCTAACATCATGTTTAATGCTGAGAAATTGTATACTTTTCGTAAAAGATCAGGTACAAGGTAAGGTTGACCGTTCTCATCCCCTCTTTTCAACATTAGATTAGAAGTTCTAGCAATAGGATAAGAAAAGGAAAAAAAAAAACAACAAGCTATTCAGATAGGGAAGGAAGAAATAAAGCCCAAAGAAAAAAATGAAAGTATCTCAGAACTAATAAGAGATTATAATAAGCCTCCAGTATATAAGGATAATGTTATATATAAAAATCAATTGTTTTCTTGTATACCAGTTACCAACATTTGGCATTTGAAATCTTTCAGGCAGTAAAATTATTCTGTATGTTACTATAATGGTAAATACAAGATAGACATTTGTCAGAACCCGTAGACCTGTACAGCACAGTGAATGAAACTTAATGTATGCAAATTAAAAAAAATTCATTTAGAAGCTTTGGGGACTCCAGGGAATGCAGAATATGGATAACATATTTTTAAAATCACTTCTGCACTTCATTTTTGTTTTTATTCTTTTGTTTTATTGAGGTAACATTGCTTTATAATACTATATGTGCTTCTGTGGCATAGGATAACACCTCAAATAAATGTCACCACACCACACCTGCCACCAGGGTACCCATGTCTTCTACTATAGTCTGTTTTGCCCCATCTCCATTGTGTTTACCCCTTAACTGTTTTCTCCACATCCTTGCCAATACTTGTTGGCTCTGATCATATTTTTGCTATGGGCCATTCTGTGGGTGTGAAATGGTATCTCACAATGGCTTGATTTGCATGGTGATATTTAGCATTTTTCCTGTTGGCTATACATATGTCTTCTTTGGAGAAGTTGCTATTTATCTCTTTGTCCATTTTTTGATTAGCTTTATTTGTTTTCTATTTGTTGAATTGCATGAGTTCTTTATATCTTGGATAACGGTCTTTGTAAGCTATATGATGTGCAAATATTTCCTCGCATTCAGTTGGGTGTCTTTTTTTTTTTTAATGATAGTTTGTTTTGCAGTACAGAAGCTTTTCGTTTGGTATAGTCCCATTTGGCTTCTTTTGCTGTTTGAGATGAGTCCACAAAAACTTCACTGAAGCCAACATTGTACAGTATTTTGTTTTTTTTTCCCAGTGTATTTTATGGTTTCGTGTCTTATAGTCATCTTTAATGCCTTTTGAGTTAATTTGTGGATAATATGTGAGATCCAAAATTTCACTCTTTTGCATTCTTTTGCATGTGACTGTCCAGTTTCACAGCATCTTTTGTTGAAGAGACTATCCTTTCTCCAATGTTTGCTCTTGACTCTTTTGTCCTATATTAACTACCTGTAGATTAACATAGGTTTATTTTTGGGCTCTCAATTCTAATCCATTTGTCTTGGCGTCTGTTTTTGTTGTAGGACCATACTCTTTTAATTCCTATGGCTTTATTTGTTCTATAGTTTGAAGTTTATGATTGTGATACCAGTACTCTTCATCTTTTTATCAGAATTACTTTGTGTTAAATGTCTTCTGTGGTTCCATGTGAATTTCAATAATGTTTGTTTTGTTTCTTTAAAGAATGCCAATGGAGTCTTGATAGGGATGCATTGTATCTGTATATTGCTTTCGTTAATATGGCCACTTTAAAAATGTTAATTCTTCAATCCATGAGCTGGGAATATCTTTACATTCTGTGTGTGTGTGTGTGTGTGTGTGTGTGTGTGTGTGTGTGTGTTTAGTATTTGTTTAGCAGTGTCTTATGGTTTTCATTGTAAGCTCTTCCACCTCCTTTGTTAAGTTTGCTCCTAGGTATTTCATTCTTTTTGTTACAATTGTGAATGGGATTATTTTCTTGATTTTGTTCTCTTTTAGTTTGTTGTTTGCATATAGAAATGCAGCTGATTTCTGTAAATTGGCATTGTTTCATACCACTTTACTGTGTTGGTTTATTATTTCAGTTAGTTTTTTAGTTGTGTCTTTAGGGTTTTGTATATATATTATGTCATCTGCAAATAGTGATACTTTTACACCTTTCTCAATTTGGAATCCTTTTATATTGCTCTCTTGCCCAATTGCTCTAACTAGGACTTCCACTACTATGTTAAATAGTAGTGGAAAAAGTGGACATGCTTGTCTAATACCAGATCTTAGAGGAAAACTTTGTTTTTTATCATTTAGTATGATGTTAACTGTGCGTATGTCATATGTGGCCTTATATTGACATGTGTTCCTTCTATACCCAGTTTTAAAAAAAAATTATAAATACATGTAGAATCACATCAGATACTTTCTGTGCATTTACTGATATGATCATTTGATTTTATCTTTCCTTTTGTTGATGTGGTGAATTAAAGTGATTGATTTTCAGATGTGGAACCATCCCAAGTCTCTGGAATAAGTCTCACATTGTCGTGATGTATGATCCTTTGATATATTTTCAAATTCTGTTTGGTAAGATTTTGTTGAGGATTTTGCATTTATGTTCACCAGGGATACTGGTCTCTAATTTCCTTTATTTGTGATGTTTTTGGTTTTGGGATCAGGGGGATGTTGGCCTTGTAGAATATGTTTGGAAGCCTATTTTCCTCCATTTTTTTGCAGGAGTTTGAAGATAGGCGTTGACTCATCTTTGAATATTTGGTAAACACAACAGTGAAATCATATGTACACAAGTTTTTATTTTTTGGAGAGTTTTGATTACTCTCTCAATTTCCTTTCTTTTAATTGGTCTGTTCAGATTTTCTAATTCATCCTGTTTCAATCACAGAGGGTTATAGCTTTCTAAGAATCTGTCCATTTCATCTAGGTTCTTCAATTGTCTAGCATATAGATGTTTGTATTAATTGCCTATGTTCGCTGTATTTCTGAAATATGTTGCAAGTTCTCTTATATTTATGATTCTATTTTTTTAGATATTTTTCTTTTTTTTTGCTTAGTGAGTCTAGCTAGATATTTGTCTATTTTTGATTTTCTTCATAGAATCAGATTTTGGTTTCATTTCCTTTGGGTTGTCTTTTTGATTTCTTTCATTTCTGCTCTAGTTTTTATTATTTTCTTCCTTCCATGTGTTTTTGTTTGTTCTACTTTTTCTACTACCTTAACTTAAGAAGTAACTGTTTATTTGATCTGTTTCTTATTTCTTTATGTGGGTCTGTTTGCTATACACTGCTCTCAGAAGCCTGGGGTCTAGGTCTAGGAGTCCCCTGCTAACAACGCTATGAATAATGTTTACAAGTCCTGTACTATCCTTCTGTTTAGGAAAGCAAACACCAGAAATCATTACAGGTTCAGACTTGTGCCTCCCTGACTTCCTAGTGTGGGTGCAAAGAAACCCCTGGGGAGATCATATTCACTGCGGTCACCAGTAGTTTCTTTCTATGCACTCTGCGTGTGGGATGGAAGTTGTATAAGTGGGGGGTGGGTTGCACAGGTAGTGACCCATGCTCTCTGAAGCCTATGGTCTAGGAGTTCCCTGCCAATAAGTCTCTGTGTAATATGTCCTGAGTTCCTGTGTTCACCCACTATGCAGAGAAACAAGCACCAGAAATCTCTTCAGTTCCAGGCTTGTACTTTGACTGACTCCCCAATGCAGGCCTAAAAATCCTGCTGGGAAACTGGGTTCAGTGTTGCCACTCACAGCTTTCTGTGCACTCTGGGTGTGGCACAAAGGTCATGTAGAGAGTAAAAATGGATGACTTCCCTATATATTTCCCCTGTGCATGCACATAATCCTGAGAGTGTGAAGATTACATAGGGGATAGAACAGTGATTCTCCCCACAGCCAAAACTAGACACCAATTGGCTGGGTATCCTTTGTTGAACAGTTGAACAGGCTGTGCTCTTACTGAGATGTATGCATTCTCCTTCCCAGTCCAGGGTCATAGGAGAGTACAGGGACCCTATGGGGGAAGGGTATATATACCTTGTGGTGAACTGTCACCATTCTTGACTTGTGTTTAATGTGTAAATACATGGTAAGAATCACCCTCTTTCCCATCATGATTTTCTTTTTTTTTTCCCGCAGCCAGAGCAGCTTTTATTTTTTATTTTTTTTAATATATATTTTTATTGTTATTTATATCTTTTACATTTTGTATTCCCCTTGGGTAACCCACCACCAATTCACTCGTGATCCATCCCTGTGGTCCCTTGTGTTCTTTTCTACTCCATTTTGTGCCCTTATCCTCCCCCTCCCCCCACCCCCCACCCCAAGTGTCTCTCTCCTATTTGGTTTCCCTATAGTCCTGTTATAAGTGAAACCATTTGATATTTTTCTCTTTGTTTCTGGCTTGTTTCGCTGAGTATGATCCCCTCTAATTCCATCCATGTCGCTGCAAATTGCATGTGTTTATCTTCTTTCCATGCTGAATAGTATTCCATTGTGTATATGTACCACATCTTCTTGATCCAGTCATCAATTTTTGGACATCTGAGTTGCTTCCATACCTTTGCTATTGTGAACAGTGCCACAATAAACATACGGGTGCATGTATCCTTTTGGATTAGTGTTTTTGTGTCCTTTGGGTAGAATCTCAAAAGTGGTATTGCTGGGTCGTATAGAAGCTCCACCTTGAGCAGTTTGAGGAATCGCCATACAGCTTTCCATAGTGGTTGGACCAATTCACATTCCCACCAGCAGTGTAGAAGAGTTCCTTTTCTCCACATCCTTTCCAGCATTTGTTGTTGCCTATGTTTTTAATGTGTACCATCCTCACAGGTGTGAGGTGGTATCTCATAGTGGTTTTGATTTGCATTTCCTTGATTATAAGTGATGTTGAGCATTTTTTCATGTATCTGTTGGCCATTTGCTTTTCTTCTTTGGAGAAGTGTCTTTTGAGCTCTTCTGCCCATTGTTTGACTGGATTGTTAGCTTTGTTTTTGTTGAGTTGTGTGAGTTCCTTGTAAATATTTGTTATCAGTCCTTTATCAGATGTATTGTGTGCAAAGATCTTTTCCCAGTTGGTGGGGTGTCTGTTTGTTTTGGTTAATGTCTCTTTTGCTGTACAGAAGCTTTTTGTTTTGATGTAATCCTATCTGTTTGTCTTGTCCTTCACTTCCTTTGCTTTGGGGAATGTGTCCTCAAAGATTTTGCTGAGATGTATGTCGTGTAGGGTTTTGCCTATATTTTCTTCTATAAATTTGATGGTTTCAGGTCTTACGTCTAGGTCTTTTATCCACTTTGAGTTGGTTTTTGTGCAGGGTGTGAGGCAGTAGTCTAGCTTCATTTTTTTTGCATGTGGCTGTCCAGTTTTCCCAGCACCATTTATTGAATAAACTGTCCTTGTTCCACTGCATTTTCTTTGCTCCTTTGTCAAAGATTAGTTGTTCATGATTTTATTTTCTTAAGGGGAAATTTCATATTTTAGTATTTTCTATTCGCCAAAAGAGGTGGAAAACTCTGAAGTGAAGTAAAGTATGCCCTGACCTCTCCTTAGTTGAAGCCCCTCTGTGATTCAGAGTCCTTTCACAAAGGTATATATCCTTTTTCAGCTAGTTACAAGGTCTCTGTTTCTATATATTATGTAATGGATGAAGCACATATTTGCACCTTATACAAAAAGGTTTAGATTTGTTAAGAAAATTATGTTTTTGTGAAGTGACTGGTTTTATATTCTGACCTTTAGTGTTTGCTGCTATTTACGAAATAATATTATATTGATTGTAGGGTACAGGGGATACTTACTGC
Organism: Scalopus aquaticus; assembly: GCA_004024925.1. Taxonomy (NCBI): domain Eukaryota; kingdom Metazoa; phylum Chordata; class Mammalia; order Eulipotyphla; family Talpidae; genus Scalopus; species Scalopus aquaticus. The sequence goes on along the minus strand of PVIJ01001495.1, from coordinate 177,005 downwards.
CATTTTAAAATTAAGAAGAACTTGGAAAATGCATCGGTAAGCCTGGAATCTATGAAGAACCCAGGGCTGTTTGTTGGACTTCAGTCAGATGGACAGGCAAAACCAGTTATTTATACCAAGAATGGGAATGTTTTCTTCTATCCACAAGTCATCAAATGTATGTTTACTCTGAAATACTTACAGTTTGAATTGCTTTGTAATTATTTACAGTGTCTGATAATTTTATTACATTTTTAATAAGTGAATCTCTGCTATTAGGCTTTTTGTTATTGTTACTCTAAAAGCAGTGGGGAAAAAACTATAATGGAGACAACTTACCCCCTATTCTCCAATGTCTTTTATATTGTTGTTGCTACGTTAAGTAAGATTCTTTATAGTTTTTGCAGTTGTGTTTGCAGATATCTGTTTGTTCAAATGTGTGTGTATTCATGTGTGTGAATATCTGTGAGTGTGCATATATTTTCTTATTTAAGGATATCTCCATATATACTGAGAAAGCATGGGGATGTTAGAACCATTTCTAGTTTCATTGCTGTCAATTTTTGATGCTCAGTGTATAAAAGGAGATAGAAAAATATCAAAACAAATGGGATCTGAATTAAAAATAGCATTTGGGAAAAAAGTGTAAGGCTGGGACAGAAATGTGAATATTTTGAAACTAACTGGTTATTTTATATCTAAGTTCAGGTTCTCTAGCAAGTTGAAGAAAGGATCTAAGGACTTTATTTAAGCAATTTAAACTTAGAATATATTTGCTGAACACAAAAGTTGATAAGTGAAATACATTGTGTTGTTAAATTATCCCAAGCTTGGATTGTTATTTAATTTTTGCCTGTGTAGTCCCAGGGATTTTGATTGCATCAAGATCTACCTAATTTTCTTAGTCTGACCCACTTACTTTCTTTTTTAATCAAAGTCTACCTATACTAAATATGGATATAGATAACATTCCCTAAGCTATTTTGTCTATGCATAAACATAGATATTATATTCTGTATATAAATATAGCTATAAAATTCTGTTGGCTTACACATATATATATATAAAATTCACATGTAGGGTTGCATATATATGTATGTATGTACGTATATGCTTATATATGTCTATGTATGTGTATATGGATATATACACACAAACACACATGCATATTTATTGCCATCTAATACCGCCACTCCCTCCACCCTCTGTTTTTCCACAGGCTGGCACAAAATGGCACTTCTACTCTGTAAAATGGGTATACCATCTGTCTCTATAGTTCCGAAAGGAAACAGATGACTTGAGAAAGTAGAAAGATATTGGGTGGTATGGAAGAAAAAGCAGTGACAAATAGTGAGCAAGGGACAGCAGCCATGCTAGAAAGGCGCAGGAAGAAGGAAATAATACAAGGGAAGGGGCAGTGAAAAAAAGATGAGAAAGAAGAGATGGCAATTATTAGAAAAGGAGGCAAGTAGAAGTAAAAAACAAGTTGTGAAACTATATAAGAGATAATAAAAGGCCATGTTTGCCAACCTAAAGTATTTGCACCAGTAGGAAAAAAAATAGAAAATCATAATCTTTTCATAGGCTCTCAACAGTTTAGTTCTGTTACTAGAAAGTAAATAATTTATTTTCTTCTCCACTTACCAGCTGTATAATCTTCATTTAGCCAACTAATATTGGATAATTACGGTTTTGAAATCCACATAACTGGAATAACAGTAATAGCTTCCTTATCTTCCCAGCAGATCTGTTAGGGATCAAAAGTCAGAGCTTCTACAATTCTTGAGAATTCCTATAGTGGTAAGGGCACTAGGAGTGTCTTTTGTTCTATTGAGGCAACTCTGGGTGGGCTCCTAGATGGAGTTGGTTACCAGAAAGACCAAACTTTGATTAGAGACTTGAAACTTTCCACCCCATTACCATTTTTCAGAGAGAAGAGAGGGACTGGAAATGTAATTAATACTTGATCATACCTATGTTAGGAAGACTTTGTAAAATCCTAGTAGTGTGAGGTTTGTGGAGTGTCCACATCAGTGAACACTTTCATGTACTATGGAGGTGACATACCTTAACTCCACAGGGACATAAGCTCCTGTGCTCTTGACCCTTCTAGACTTCACCTTAAGTGTCCCTTCATCTTGCTTTTCATCTATCTTTGTCATTTCTTTGACTATCCTATAATAAACTGGCAAATGTAAATAAGAATTTCCCTGAGTTCTATGAGCTGCTTTAACAATTTAATAAAACATGATGAAGGGTTCTGGGAACTTCTCTTTTATAGCTGATTGGTCAGAAACACAAACAACCTGTTACTTGTGATAGGCGTCTGAAGTGGGGGACATTGTCATGGGAGTGGGCTCTTAACCTGTAAGATCTAATGTAATCTCCAGGTAGATAGTTTCAGATTTGAGTTAACTTGTAGGATACCCAACTAGTGTTGTAGAACTATTTTATATGGGGGGAAAACCCATACATTTGATGACCAGAATTGTCAGAAGTGAAGTATTTCATGAGCAAACAATGGAAACACATAATTGGAAAGACCAGGTTTTTCGAACTCACACTCTTGCAGATGTCTAAGCAAAATAGATTGCCTTTGAGCTCTTAAAAATTGCTGCCAATTTCCTTCCAAAACTTTCCACTGTAAGGTCTGTGTAGTCTTGAAGTGGATATTAAACAGAAAATTAATAGATTTTGGTACCTAGTTATTTCTTACAAATGTGAAGAATGAGACACCAAAATGGATTTTCATTAAATGTGGAGAATACATATTATGTTCAGTTGATAGAATATATCAAAACACTTTTTTGAAGCCCAGTCTGATAATATTGTCCTCTTGATAACTACTATGCTATTTAAATACTCCCTTGAAGTCCTTTCTGTCTACTGAGTTAGAAGTTATCTCGTGGCATTTAGAGGACTTTCTCTGACCAGAGAGTAGTATGTGCTCCCATTATGTCTCCAGGATGCAGCATAGTGCCTAATTCAAAAGAGATTGTTCAGCAAATGAGTATCATTGCATAAAGTGAGTGAGATGAGAGTTTTTGTCAAGATGTCTGGGTTTTATTTTCCTCTGCTAGCAGTGTGTCCCTAATTAAGTTCATTAACATCTTTACATCCCTGTTTTATCTGTAAATGAGACTAATGACATTGCATTATAGTAAAAACTGTGAACTTTTGAAATTGTGCGCAAACATATTTTAAGCATATGATTGTGAGTAATTACAGTGGACCCTCTGTATCTATAGGTTCTACATCTATGGAGTCAAACAGGTAGAAAATTTATACTGTGTAGTTAGATCTGTACTGAACATTTACATTTTCTTGTCACTGTTCCCTAAGCAATATAGTATAACAACTAATTCTATTAGGTGTTATAAGTAATTTAGATATGATTTAAAGTACATGGGAAGATTGTTTAGGTTATAGCAAATACTTTGTCGTTTTATATAAGGAACTGGAGCATCCATGGATTTTGGTATCCATGATGGGGGGAAAGGGTTCTGGAACTAGTCCTCTTTGTGTATTGTAAGATGACTCTATATGTAAGTGTGCATTTGAGGTGGGAAGAAACTATGACCTTTTTTAGATTTTCAGAAGGATCAATAACTAGAAAGTGTTAAGGAACTCTGGCTCACTTACATGTTCTTGTGAAGAGTAACAGAATGTTTATTTAAATACTTATAGTAGTCTTCCAAATCATTTTATCAGTTTTTAGAGTCTTTTCGAACTAGACTATCTATATAATAGACTGGAGCTGCCTGATACTAAAAACAAAAATTTCCTTTATACTCTTCAGTTTTGAGTTGTTTTTATTTCAGTACAGAAATAGAACATTCTAATTCCATAACTTTTTTTTTAAATAGCATTTAAAAAAATGCCTCCTCATAGGGAGGTAGAATTGAAATGATTAGAACCCTTGTCAATAAAAGGGAAGAGGTAGTGGTAAGAAGAAAACAGTAAGGTTGCATTTCAAGAGACCTCAGTGGGGACTTTCCTATGGGGAAGGTGCTTGTCACTAGGCGTGGCCCCTTGAATGCATGGCCCTGGGCTCCTTAGAAGCGCCTTCACGTGATGTGTCATATAGTGCTCGGCGTAGCGAGACTCATGATCATATGGAGGGCCCTGCTCTATTCTGCGTGTGATAATACGTCTCACTGACGGGCTTACCCACCAAAATAGCAAGAGATTATCAAGAACTGTTATTTCTTCCTCAAATGTTTAGCATCTGGGCCTGATGCTTTCTTTTTGGGAAGAGAAGTAATAAGTAAGGATTCAATTTCTTTAATAGACACAGGCCTATTCAGATTGACTGTTTCTCCTTTTTATTATACCTTTTTATTATAATGAGAGACATTTTTTTTTAGGTTTGAGTCTTACAAAAGTTTTTATTAAAATATATTTTGGAAAGTTCATTTTGTTTCATAGTATTCTGCTAAGATCATTCAGGTTTCAGAATCTGAAAGAAATACTATCATATACCCAATTCCTTAGATCCTGAATATATATATATATATATATATATATATATATATATATATATATAAAAATGTTATTCTGAAAAACATGAAAAAAATATGTTTCAGAGAGTAGACTTTGTGGATTTAAAACATAATACACATTAATCCAGATTGCTACTGTGTAAGTTTTAGATTGTTTTAAATATTTGGTATTTAATAAAACAAATGTTCTTAAGTAGCTCACTTTGTAGAATTATAGCCCTTTTTGTCTGGAGAACCTTAATACTACTAAATTCTTAGATAGAACGATACACTCTCTAAAGTGAATACATTTGTCATTTAGTTCCAGCTATGTGTGTAATACATAGCTCTCAGTATTCCCGGTGGATAATTCTGGTTCCTTTACCTTGATCACAGGTTTCATTTTATATTGTTTAATAAATATTCACATTTTTTTTTATAATTGTGAAACTGAGACAGAGCACACTGCAAAGGGTCACTCCAATTCAGAGTAAGTTGTGAATCCAACGGAGGGTCATTTGGTACTTTGATTTTGTGTCTCCACTGGGAGCCTCCTGACCCCAAAGCATAGTGGACAGTCCTCTACGCAGAGTGATAGGTAGGAATCTCCTCGGTTACGTTCCAGAAAATATTCTAGGCCCTGAAGTCTATAATTAATGCAACTATTTGTGATTAGAAAAAGGTATTGACATCCTTTTTGAGTGTGATGTTTTATCTTGAGAAACCAGTGTCGGGGGTAAAGAGAGATGAGATATGCTTATTTCCATTTGAGTTTTTCTTAGGTTGACCTTGTTGTGCTACTAATTTCTATGTTGGCACATTAATTGTTTTCTCTTCTCTAGCCCCTGAGGTATATCTGTTATAGGATTCATCAGTTAGTTTTTTTCCTCAACAAGTGTTCATTTACCCTCAGTAAACGTATTTTTTGCATTTCCTGCTCTTCCTTTTAATATTTTAAAGTTCCTTTATTAGCATCAATTTCCAGCATCTAAAGTACTTCATTGTAAATGAACCATATGAGGAAACTTATGTTTTACAGGATTTAGCATGTAAAAGCTTAATAATTTTTTAAAATTAGGTCTTATAATACTTGAAAGATACAAATGACAATATGTTCATGGGTCGTTCTTCAGAAGCAGTTAGGTTTAATCTGTGTTGTCACTCTACTCATCATTGTTTTGAATCCTGTTAACTATACCTGTAAGGTCATTATGCCTTCATATGCTAACATATTTTGTAAGTCATTTTAAATTATTGATGGAAATTTTGGTATTAAGAAGTAGCTGTTCATTATTATTATTATTATGTGGAGTCAGGCACCTATATGAATTTTTGTTTCTGATGTAATTTCTAAAATCTGATGATCACAATATGAATTGCTTCCATTTAAAAATGGTTGAACTATGCCTAATCTTTACAAATGAAACACAAAAAAACTTAAACTTCAAAATCCTAAATAGAAAATGTGAGCATGTACGGTAAAATCGGAGTCATTACTTAACTAAGTTGGAGATACCTATTTCTGAACAAGACACTAAAATAACTTACTTATAAATAAAGACAGAAAAAAACAGCTAATGATTTCATTATTTATAGACATATGTCTAAGAATTATTGTTTGAATGACATTCTAGTCAGTTTCCCATTTTGAGGAGGGCAAAATACTAGGTTATCAAAAGTGTTTTTATTTAGGATCTATAGGAAAATATCTTGAATAAGTAATTTGATCCATACTGTGGTGTTAAATTATTGCTTGTGAAAAGATTTTATAGGAATACCATTCAAGAACAGCCTGCTACTAAGAATAAAAAGTCATTTTCTGTAAATATGTATTACACAGCAAAAGAATTGAGTAGGCATTGAAATGAAAACAATAGAAAATGTAAACTTGCATAGTTGAACATATGGTGGAAGAAACAAATGAATTTGAGAGGATGGACTATTTTTAAATGTTAATTTCAGTTGGCAGAGAAAATCTAATGGGTATGTCTGCACCATCCAGCCAAGACAAGGAAAAGATCATTGAATCAAAAACCCAGCAAGAAACACCACCAGTATCTGAGGCCAAAGGTCCCTTACTTTCTTCAGCTGCAAGTAAGCAATGACTTTTTTTTTGTCATTCTTTTGGCTTGTTTGTATGCATTGCTTCTTTGTGACCACCTCAAGAAAAACACCAAATTATTTTTATATTACAGGTTACAATATACCACATGAACTTGCTTTTAAGTTGTTATTTTGCTTTGTTATGTTTCATTCTTATAAATAATACATATATTTAAAAGTGTGTTTATTTCTTTATCTTGAATTCAATGTTTACTCCAGGACAAGGACTTGAAAAAAAGATAATATAAAATTATGACATTGTATTGGACTACCACATACAAAATATTTTGTGAATATATTTTATAAATAACAGCATATTTTTACCAAATTCTAAGCAACAACAAAAATAATCTTTTTCATGTTGTTAGGAAACAGTTATGAATAAAATACTGTTGGCCTTAGTGGTTTAAATTTTTTGTTTCTATCCCTTAGTCTGCTTGATATTTTTCTTGCTCTTAAGTTACCCTCTATCTTACTGGGAAGTAAATGATATCTGCCAAATCCTGTGGATCAGAGTCTAGTTATCTTTGGGTAAAATGAAATTGTAGACCACTGTCTCTGAGCCATTTTTTAAAAAAGTTGTAATATTGCCTTTACAGAAGTGCTCTTTGAAATTTAGTTATTGGGTGTGTTCTCTTTTATTTTAGACAGTAATGGAAAATAGAAGTCTCTTACTGGCAACCATATGATAGTATCACATCAACCAGAGAGAGAAATCATTAGCCCTTTGATTTTGCTGCATTGGACTAGACCCAGATTTATATTTTCATGTCATGTCATGAAGTCATGGAGTAGTGACAAATCACACTGCATGAGAAACTTGTGCTCAGTTAAAATTTTTCATACAAGAGAATTCAATCTTGTGTCAGGAAATAAAGGTATCTGAATCTGATATGGTTGTTTCAAGTAAAATTTGACTTGTTGAAAAATAGTATGCCAACTGAAATCTCTAGAATAGATACTTTTCTATGAGTAGCAAAATAGTTAATGAAAATCTTCTCTCTATATAATGAAACTTTGTTCTTGTCAACATATTTATTTAAGTTTAAAGTCTACCACATTGATTTGGTACTTCTAGATACTGCAATATGACTGCCATTGTGGCATTAGCTAACACCTCTAGTACAGGAGGCAGGTTCAGCTGCTTGTCCCCTGAGAGCCAATAAGGTAGGAGAGGCTTGGTATAAGGAAAGCACTTTTAATTAGGTGCTGGGGACCTGAGAAAATGGTAGACCAAATGTCCCCCAGACCTCAGAACTATCTTCATCTTCTCAGGCTCAGCAAGGTGATTATATGGGGAGTCTGGTTTATGTGGGCTGACCTGCTGGTGTCTGTTGTTCTCTTGGCAGTGTGCCTTGTCAAGGTCTTTATAAAATGCAGATTTTTTTGCAGAGTTTGCTGTTCTGACAAGTGCCAGAATGAGCAAGATCCTCCTCCTAGTTTCTCCCAGGAGGCATTTATCATTAAGATATGAGAGTCCTTGGTTTTGTTGCCACCTGGATCCTGAAAAACAATATGTGATAGAAATGCACTCTGACAATGGGAATAATAAAGATCTCTTAGCAAGTTTAATGTTGCAATGCAATGTTGTTGTTTATAGTAACTATACAAATGGTTCATTAGATTTCCAGGTTTTATTTATCCATTACTTGCAAGTTTGTACCCTTAAACATTTCTCCTATTCTATCCTGACCCCTAACCCCAGTCTTAGACAACCATCTTTTACTTCTGTTTTTATATGAGTTTAGCTTTCCCTTAGATTCTACATACATGTAGTATCATACATTATTTGTCTTATTTGACTTAGCTACTTACATCATATCCTCAAGGTCTATCCATAGTGTTGAAAATGGCGGGATTTCTTTTTATCTCATGACTGAATAATAACCCAGTGCATGTGGACTCAGTAATAAATTTGTTTAATTGAAATAACATGTATTATAACAGTCTGTAAGTTTCAGATATACGTCATTATATTAAATCGATATCTGTATAAACTACATAAAGTTCACTACCATCCAATTCTATCCTTCGCCATACAGTTGATCCCTTTTACCAGTTTTCCCACTCCTCACTCCCCTTCCCTTCTGGTAGCCACTGATTTGATCTGAAAGTCTACAATTTATCTTTGTTTTATTAAGTTCTTTTAAATTCATTTAGTTTTTATTTTTTGTATACCACCTATGAGTGAAATCATACGATGTTTTGTTTCTCCATCATACTTACTTTACTTATTTCTTAGTCTATCCATATTGTTGCATGACAGGATTTCATGATTTTTTTTTTTTTAATAGCTGAGTAGCAACCCATTGCATAACACATTTTCTTTATCCAGTGGTGCATTTATGGGCACTCAAATTGTTTCAGGATCATCGCATTGCATATACCTCTGATAATCATGTTTTCAATTTATTTAGTTACATATTGAGAAGTTAGTTGAATTGTTAGATCAATAGTTCTAACAGTTTATTGAGGAACCTCCATGTTGTTTTACATAGTAACTGAACCCGTTTTATATTCCCACCAACAATACACAGGCATTCCCTTTTCTCCCAATTTCTTGCCTACACATACTTTCTTGTGTCTTTTTAATAATACCTATTCTCACAGCTGTGAGGTGATATCTCATTGGTTTAGATTTGAATTTTTTGTATAATTAGTGATTTTTGAGCACCTTTTCATGTACTTGTTTGGTCATCAGTATATCTTCTTTGGAATATTGTCTGTTCAGATCTCCGCATTTTTAAGTTGGATTTTTTTTTTGTTACTAAGTTGTATAAGTTCTTTATATTTGTTGGATATTACCATCTTATCAAATGTCATTGTTAATTTTTTTGTGTTCTTTTGTTTTTAATTGCATAAATTTTTATTGAGGTAACATTGGTTTACAACACTGTGATTTAGTGATCATAGGTTCCTATCTCTTCAGATGTATGTTTTCACACTGTGCTTGCCACTAAAGCACCCATAATCTTCTGTAGAGTCCACTGGGCCCCTTCCCCTGTTGCTTCTCATCCCCACCCTCTTCTTATCTTAACCACAAGTCTGTAATACGATTTCTAGGGTTTGTTTTGTTAAGTTTTGTCAGTTCTGTTGTTTTGGGCCTGGAGTCAGGAATGCTTACCAGAGGGTTGCTGAGTGTCCCTGATATTGAGTAAGGTTCTCTGAAGCCCAGACTGGGGCATTGGTTTGATTGGAGGCAATTGTAGCTGAGTGATAAGTGGGATGCGCTTCACGTGTGCAGCTGGTGGCCCATGCTAAAAACTGGGACCTACAAGGCCCTGACTGGGGCTTGTGTCTGCTCCCAAAGTGCTGGTAGCTGAGCACTGAATGTTCTTCCTGGTGTGACTGGGAGCCTGAAGTGGAAAGCTAGGTCCTGCAAGGCCTCAGCTGGGGCTTGTGTCTTCGTTGAGGGATTTTGCATCTATGTTCGATAGGTCTGTCATTTTCTTTTTGTGTGTGTGTGATGTTCTTGTCTTCTTTTTGTAACAGAGTAATTTTGATATCATGAAATGTGTTTGGGAGCATTTTATGTTCCTCAGTTGGGAGAGTTTGAGAAGGATAGGTATTAGTTTCTCTGAAGGCTTGGTATAGCTTAGTAGTGAAACCATCAGGTCCTGGGTTATTTTTATCGGGGAGTCTTTGGGTTACTGTTTCACTTACCTTGCTTATAATTTGTCTTTTCAGATTTTCTCTTTCTTTTTGAATAATACTTGTGAGGTTGTGTGCTTCTAAAATTTTGTCCATTTCTTCTAGATTAGTGAATTTATTATCTAAAAATTCATAGTAATTTTGATTGCTCCTCTGTATTTCTGAGGGCAAGCATTCTTCTTTAGTTTTTTATTATATTCTAATTTTCCCTCTTTTTTTTTTCTTAGAAACTTGTCCATTTTGTTTATATTTTCAAAGATTCAGCTTTTGGTTTCATTAATTTTTTCAAATACTTTTTTGATTCCTGTTTTATTGATTTCCATCCAATTTTTATTTCCTTCCTTTTACTGGTGTTTTGTTTCATTGACTCTTCTTTTTCTTATTCCTTAAGGTGTGCGTTAGATTATTCATTTGAAATATTTTGTATTTCTTGAGATAGGCCCTTATTGCTATTTTATTTTCTCCTTATAATTGTATTTGCTGTGTCTCATAGGTTCTGATAGCTCATAATATATAAATGCGTATACACATATGTGTATACAAATTTTTTGTGTACAGTTTGTGATGTGCTTTTCAGTTAATAGGTGATAGTAAGAACTATAAGTATTTTTCATAGTATAAAATAAAATAATTTAATAATTATGATTAATTTTATAATTTAATAACTGTATATAATCCAATGTGTAGATATACCATAACCTAATTACCTATTCCATTACTATTGTGTATTATTTCCAGTATTTTCTAAGTAAAACTTACAATGGCTATATATTTTATTTTATATTATTTCTTTAGAGTCATTCTTATAAATGGTGCTACCAGCTTATGTAGATTATCATATAATGTCATTCATTGTTCTTCTTGTTGTGATCTTAGTAATTGTTCCTTTTTGATTTATTTTCTAAACCATTTTGTTATTTTCATGGTATACTCCATTATTATTATTTTTGGTTATGGGGGATGCTTATCAGGAATGTTTATGGATAATGCTTTCAACTCAAATGACACAGGAATCCTACATTTTTATTTGGTTTGTAAAAAAGAGGTATTTGGTATGTAGAAAAGAGAATCTAGCACTGTTCATGAAAAGCAAAGATTTCCCTGAAAGAATGAAGAAATGAGGATAGAATTAGAGGTTAATCATCCTGACTTCCCAGAAAACAGGCCCAATTAGGAACTTTCTCTTCTCTCTCTCTCTCCTGAATTTACTGATAGGAATTTCAGTAAAATTCCAATGAATGAAAAAGGAGAATTTAAAAATAATGCAGCTTTGAACATTATCCTTATATCTGAAAGTATAAGAATTAATATAAAATATGATACTTGTAATTTCATAAATGCTACTTGGTTCATTCCCACTCATGTTAATTTTATAGAAAAAAAATATATATGTATATATTTACATTGTAAGAGACCTACAGAGAGCTTTAACTTACTAATTTTTGCAGGTGGTTTTGTTTTTTAAAATCAGGGTTAAGTATAACCATTTTTGACACAGTGCTATCAAATTTTTTTTGTTTCTAAATATTTATTTATTTATGCACACAAACTGGGGTGTAGGCCAGAGGTGTGGGGTGGTGAGAGGGTTCACCAGAGACAGAGTGGGGAGCAGAACAGGCAGATTGACTAAAATACACTGCTGAGGGCAGCAGCGGGCGAGGCAGGAGAGGTCTGCTGCGCCATGTGGGAATCTCCCTGGTCAGGCATCAAACTCACGCAGCAACTGCCGACAGCTCCACAGCACTGTGCTTAACCTGTTTTACTGCCAGGGAAGCCCTGTGCTATCAAATATTAGGGGACATTTATTTTCAATTTATGCTTTACATTTTAGTATGTCAGCTTTCTGAAGCACTTTCCTGAAAACATATACAAAGGCTTATACAACTTATCTTTTTATGTCCACACAGTCTGATGATAATTTATCCCTTTAATTGGCCTCAACTTGGAATAACCTCTGAGCTATTAATACCAGCTAATTTGTTGCTCATTTCTGTATTTTTTTTCTTTCTGCAGCGTTTAAGAAGACCAGAATCACAGGTCTTCTTTATTTGAACTTTATTTTTGTCTGAGTCAACCTGATTAGTGTTTAATTAGGGTGTTTTGTCACCCCAATAGAGAACATTTTTTGTTATTTGAATAAATTTTAGGTACTATAGATTTTATTTAGGGATATTCCAAATGTGTGTGTCAATTAATGCAGATTCCCAAATATTCTCCCAGTTCAGAACATTTTAAACCTTTAGTAGACAAAAGTAATTGCTTTTATGATTCTCAAATAGATAAATTTATGTTCTGAAACTGATAGATTTTGGTTCATTACCCAAAGATCATGATATTAGATGGAATTTTTTATTGATAACAGCACTAACATTAAAAAATTATTCTATACCATATTATCAATTTTGTAACATGAATGCACTCTGACAATGTATATTTGTGCAAATATGTTGTGTTAGTGAAAATGTTAGAGCAGGAAGAAGAGGCTTTAGAGATCATTAACTTATTTGCAGACTTAAACAAATAAGCTAAACATACACAGACATACATACACCTGTGTATTCATGTAAGTACTTGCAATAGATTTACCAAGAAAATAAGACCAGGTAACCATGGTTTCTTGATCTCATTGTAGTATTTGTTATTTGTTCATTGTTCAGCATTAATTTCTCACTGACCTTCCTCTCTCAGTCTCTCCCTGATACATAAAGTTTATCCATAAAGTGTAACACACAGTTCATATCACCACCAAAGTTTAGAATCTTGACTGCTCCCTGTTCCTTGTGCAAAGTTATATGGCAGCTCCCTTAAAGCTTGCCCAATGCCTCTCCTAATGCCATTGTCTCAGCTCTTCTCACGTAACATCTCATGTGCTGTCATAGTCAATCACGTATCACCAAGTACAGTTCTTTGTGCTTGCTACTTCAGGCCTTTGTTCATGCTAGAGATGCTGTTCCCTCTATCTGGACTGCTTTTCCCTTTCTTTTTCTGCAAAATTCTGTTTAATCCTTCTACATCCAGTAACAAGGTTCCATTGATGAACTTTTCCTACACATCCTTGCACTGTTAATCACTCCTTACTATTTGCTACATCTGAACCTCACAGTACTTCTTTTGTTTCCTATGAATGTGTCTGCATGTTTTAAATTCAAATATATGTCTTCTTCACTCAGTTGTGTCTATCTCCAAGGTGAGACTCTCCATATTTATCTTTCAATCTTCTAATCTTTGCTATTAATATTTATAGATCAATGAACCTAACACAATGCCCAGCAAAAAATAATAGGAGCTAAATAAATTTTCTTAAATTGACTAAGACTGAACATTTAAAATAGGACATTTATAAGATATTAAGTTAATAACAATACTTCTGAAGAATAATTCCACTGATCTTAATCAATGATTACTCTGTGGGAACCATTGATATGCTGTATAATTTTCTTTAGTAAAGAAATATGATTTCATATTTGTCTAGGATTTGAGAAAATTCCAAGTGTGCTTACAAGGTTTTACATTGTGCTTGACTGGAAATATCATACAGGTTAGTCAGGTGTTAACATACAATATTTCAGTTTTTAAAATTAGATTGTATTATAAAATTTTGTTCAACAAAGTTTTATGATCTTTTCTATGTCAGCTACTATTGATGATAATGCATCCAGAATGGCATGAGATTCAAACATGCTCTGCCTGGGTTTGAAACTTAGTTCTTTTTTTAACCAGCTATGTAATTGGACAAATTAACATCTGGGTCCCAGTTTGTTCACCTGCTTAATAGAATTAGTGTGAGGATCAAATAATGTTGACATAATATGTGCTAAATGGTTAGGACAGTGCTTAACACAATGTAAAATTTGTGTCCTGGGGAACATGGAGCACCCATCCAACTTGTACAAATGTAGAGGCTTCAGATTTAGACGTTTCATTGTTTATTCAGATGATTTCAGCATACTATTTAACTTCTTCCTCATCTTAAATTGGGTATCTTAATTTGATTTAAATTCATGGTATGAGAAATGAATAGGAAACATTCAGCACAGAGCCTAACACAGAGTAAGACTTTAATAAATGGTGATTATTATTATTATTATTGAAGGAAAAATTCCTACTCTTATAATGACAGAAGTTATCTGAAAGAGGAAAGATGAGGAACTTCTAAAAAGAATGCCAGTTCTTTTCTTTGGCATTCACATTTTTTGTATAGTTTTTGTTTGTCATAAAATTGTGTATTATGGTAGGAAAAGAACTATTTATTCAGTGGTTTTGTTATTATCTTTGTTGATGCTATAATGATAAGTATCTGCATGGTGCATGGGGTTTCCTACAGTTTTAAATCACAGAATTAAAGGTGGCACACATCTTGGTTTACTAATACCCATTTCCAGTGAAGAGATTTATCTCATTATCAAAGTTTGTAATATTACTAACTGAAATTATCATTTAAGAATTGACATGTATTTATTGATGCAATCCAGATAACAAAGGTAGAGTAATTTAGGAAATGCTCTCAGCATTCGTGTCCCATATTTCCTTAGATGAGACAACAGCTTAAAGATTTATTTATTTATGCATACAAGAGCTGGAGTGTAGGTCAGAGGTGAGTGTGTGTGTGTGTGTGTGTGTGTGTGTGTGGCCTGGGGGGGGGTGTTGAGAAGATTTAGCAGAGACAGAGTGGGGACCAGAACAAGAAGATCTTTTGAAATACACTGCTGAGGGGAGCAGCGGGAGAGACAGAAGAAGTCTGCTGTGCCATGTGGATTTCGTGCTGCAGTGGCTGTCCATAGCTTCATAGTGCTGAGACTTAACCCCTTGCACCACCAGGGAGGCCCAAGATCACAGGTTAAAGAGAGAGAAAAGACAACAATTTGAATTGGAAACTTGACTTCATAAGTGTCTCTTTCATACAAGGAGTGGCTGTTTGGGAATTGCTAGCTGATGGAGACTGCCTTATAAGATGTGCTGTGCAGTCCTTACCCTCTTAGACTAATCTTTTCTTATGGAAACCATTTCTATCTGTGACAGGCTAACTTTAGTTCCAAATCTTTCCCTGACCTCTCCAGTAGCATATCTTTTCCAGAAATACTTTAGAATAATTTTTTTCTCTTCATTTTGCTATTTTTACATCTCACTTGATAATATGTTTTAATCCCATTTTCTTTTGTTGATACATATTGCAGTAGTCTGTCTAAAACTCTGTAAGCCAGACAGGCAGATTTATAAAAAAAATCATTGGACACAGAATTGCAAATTTCAGCATGTATTCATGGTGTAGGGTTGAGGGTAGGTGAAAGATTGCCAGAATTTTCAGATGTTTATTGTTCTAATTTAACTTATTTCAGTAATTCAGTTTCAGATGACCACAAAATTACTCTGGACAGACAAAAACAAATCAGCTTTTTAGACTTGTAGTTCAGTGCCTTCTGCCTTGTCCCACCCCTCCTGACCTGTTTTGATATCCTTGGGCTCCACGTGATAAAGGATTCTGTCAACCTGATGTACATCTGATCTGCCACTAATGCCCTTTTCTCCCACAGAAGAAATCAGACTTTCCCAAAGTAGTGAGACTATTCTGTCAGAAGATGAATGGAAGGTCTTAGTGCTGACAGGAAACACAGGTACTCAAGCCAATGTCACACTCTGGGTATATGGAGATGAAGGAGTCACTGGACCAATAAGTCTTAGCAAGGACAACCCAGAACAGCTCTTCCTTCCAAGACAGGAGGATGAATTTCAGGTAAACAATATTGGCAATAATATTGTGTTTTGAATATTTCAAAGCTATTACTATAATACAGAAGGGTATGAGTGTGTATATGTATGTATGTATATGTGTGTGTGCCCCGTATAAAATAAATCTTTCATCCATTAACATCCCCATAAGTTATCCTAATGCGTAGTGCAGTTGTCAAGGAAAAACATCTTTTTTCTCTCTTATAGAAGCAAGGAAAGTTGTACAAGAAAATTGCTTTCTTTAAAAACAGTTTGTTTTAGGCCATTGATTTGAAACTGGTGCCATAAACCATTACCCTCAGCTCAAATTATAACCATATTACACTGGTCAACAAATTTTTACAAAAGTCATGTCACTGAAATAAAATTAGTCATTTCCTATCAAATCGTATGTGCTCAACACGAATATGACAGTCAAATCCTAATTTTGGCTCTAGTTTTTTTGTAATCTACAATAAATTGATGTTTACATCACAAAATGCATGACAGTAGTAATAGGCCTACGGTTAATACCTGTAAAAATCAAGTCATAGACTACTTAGATTTCTTCGCTTGTCTCTTGTACAGCTATTCAAGAGCATCTCTGGGGAGTGTCCAGCAGTAGTCAGCCAGCATTGCAGTGGAACAGTTCCCCTGATATCTTTGTTCCATTGATGTGATATCTTGATGAAACATTAGCCATGTTCATCACTAACAATACCACCGTTTTCATGGAAGAAATGCAGATGGAAATGAAGGAAGTAGATCTTTAGAGACATTTTGCAGCCAAGTTTCTGATGCTGCATCAGCATGTCTTCTACTAGTTCCTTGCAGTTTTCTGCCCTAACATTCCCAAGAAAGTTTGTAGACACTAGGCCAAAAGCATTCCATGCTTGTTTCGCATCACCCTGCAGCAGGTTGTTGAGCTGGTCATCTTTGAAGAGTTCTTGAATCTGAGGACCCACAGAAACTCCCTCTTTAATCTTTGCTTCGCTTTCAATATAAAGTAATTGTGACATCTTCTTCTAGAAGATTCCATTGTTGGAGTCTTGATCCTAGCAATTCTGCCTTGTTCTTGGATAAGTCCAAATCACAAACCAGGTCATTTAGTTCTTCCTGTGTTAGTCTGTGTGGGGTTGCTGATGCACTACAGTGAAAAATCTGGATCACTGCATGCTGATGGAACAGGAGAAGAACAGGTTGGCTCACCCTAGTCCTCATCAGATGAATCGAGAATATTCTGCTGGAGCTTCTGGAATAGGAAGTCCCTCACCATGTGGAACTGGTCTCAATGCAGAAGGAATGTTTGGGTAGAATATTCTCGACTTCTTTTGCTTCGTTATTCTGCCGATAAGAGGAGGAACCAAGCAGAAGTTAACAGTCTTTTATGTGGTTTCTTGGCTCTCTCCACACCATGGGGACTGCAAACAACATTGATGGTCTTTTGCCATTGAAACACTGTGAAAGCTGTGTTGTATATGTAGCACAGAATATATGTGGGTCCCAAGGCTTGTCTTGGCCACCAACTTTGCATCCAAAGTAAAGATGATAAGACTTCTTCACTTGAGAAGTAATACTTATCTTCTGGTTGGCAAATGTCACTTCCCCACAAATAGAGCAGAAATTGTCCATGTTATTAACGCACTTTTGAGGCAAGACTGTTCTGTATTGTGCCTAAATGGATAAAATAATAACAGTTCTATGGAACAGTACCTTAAACTGTCTCACACAATGTCTGAAATATTGTCAATGCTCAACATTTCCGACAGGGCTTTATCTAGTGTACTGCTGATGTCAGCTTACTTCACCCGCCGCCTGGCAGTAGTATTGCATTGCATCAGAAAATGATGCAATCAACTCTGGATGCTGTGTCCATGATGGTATTATGCAATGCGATGCAATATGACATCATTCTGGGCTGATTTAGGATGTTGTTGCAGTCCTCCTGGATAAATTTACATGGTGAAACATATAGAATGAATTATATGAAATATATTCAAAATGAGAGCTAATAAAAAAATTTCAGGGTTATGTTCATGTTCAGCACACCAAGATACCACAGATTAGGGACTTTTTCAGTCAGTAACGCTCTCAATGATGACCAGTGTTATAAATCATTTAGAGATTCTCCTGGTAATGAAAACCCTTGTTTTGTATTGCATATACTTTTAGATGTTGTTCAGATGACCTGTATGGGTGTGAAATCATTTTCTTGGCATCTTCAGTGTCCATATTTTGAACTTCTGTTCATGTCCACTCAAATATCTTCTTCTTTTACTCAGTATCAGAGAGCCTGGGACTATATCATTTTATTATTGACTGCCTTTCCTAGTTCCTCAAGGCTTTGGGCAAATTTCAGTTAGAATAGCTATATTCCATTTCACTAGTTCTTCCCACCTCACTAAGTGTAAGCTAGATGCTTGCTTGATGCACAGTTAAATAGCAGTTGTTCTCCATGGAGAGTATTGTTTCTGTACTCTGAGACTGGCTAGAGATTAGAAAATGATTGGGCCAACAGAAAATCAAGTTACTTAAAACTGCACTACTTGGCAATCACTCATACTCAGATAGTTTCTAGAGCTTCAGACAAGAGCTTGTCATTCTACCTTTCCAATGATTAATTTTTTTTAAAGATTTATTTATTTTTGCATACAAGCTAGGATGCAGGCCAGAGATATGGGGCTGGGAGAGGGCTCACCAGAGACAGAGTGGGGAGCAGAACAGGTGGATCAACTGAAATACACTGCTGAGGGGAACAGTGGGTGAAGCAGGAGAGGAGTGCTGCACCATGTGGGAATCTCCCAGACCGGGCATCGAACTCTAGCTGCAGCTGCCAATAGCTCCACAGCACTGCACCCAACTTACTGTGCCACCAGGGAGGCCCCGCAATGATTAAATTTTTAATGAAGAAGGATTTTGGCTCAAATGTACAGATGGTCATATAATATGTGCATTTCAAAAGATTATGTGAAGATGGTTATTTAGAATTCAGAATGTTTACGTTAATGGTTAGATTCCTATGCTGACCCACAAAGTTCATTACTACTCATACCTTGTGGTATATTTAGTTATGTGCAAATAAACCCTATCAATGTTTTTCTGGAAAAATTTACTCAGGAGGCAATCTTGGAATGTATAATTCTCAGTTTGATTGTACATTGGAGTCACTGGGGGAACTTTAAAAACCCCTTTTTAAATACTACTGGGTATTCTGGTTTATTTTGTCTCATTGCTGCCTGAGAATTGAGATCTTTAGAAGCTCCCCAAGTGATTCTAAAATGCTACCAAATTTGAGAATACCAGTGCTAGCTCTAGACTGCAAATAAGGTAAACTGGATTGGCATGCTAGCTTTCCATATGTTCAATGTATGATGACCTTGAAGATGTTACTCATTTTCTTCAGGCCAGCATCATTTCACATATAGAATGGAGGCAATGAAATTTGTTCTTTCTAAATCCCAGGATAGATTGATGACAAAAAGAGAAAAAAATATATAGTGCATTTTTTAAAAGTAAACTATTAGGAACAAAAAAGTGCATGTAGTAACAAGAGAATTTTTCAGTGTGCTTAATTTAAAACATCTGCTCGTTTTTTCTTTGCATTACATTTAGGTTGAAATAAGAAACGTTGGAAAGATCTATAAGATAAGGATAGGACATGATGGAACCAGCAAGCAACCTGAGTGGAGCTTACAGAAGGTAATGTTTTTTTAAAATTTGTACTTAATGATTACTCTATGATAAAAATAAATAATCAGGCTTCCTAAAGCAATGTGAAAGATAATGTATTTTCTGATTGTTAAATAATGTGATCAAGATTTTTCTGCCTGTAATACTAAATTTTTATGGCTATATTCGTAATCTGTGTTCATGGGAGATCGAAATACAGTGCATTATAAGGATAAAAAATGAATTGTTATTTGTTGATCATTAAATGACCACTGAGGTGGTTCAGTTTCTTCAAGTCTTTTTTCTATGAATGTCTTTCATAAACTCGTGAGCTCTTTTTCTACACACACACACACACACACATCATCATAATCATCATCATCATAATACAATAATAATAATAACAACAATAAGTGTTTGCTGAGTGTTCATCATATACCAACTGCCTTACAAGTACTATCATATTTCTGTTTCCTAACAGGAACTCTTGGATTTGGGTGCCATTTATATATATTTATATATATATATATATATATATATAGCATTTTTTTATTATTATTGATATCTTTTACAACATTGTGTGTTCCCCCATAGATTATCCACCACTAATTCACCCATGAACCATCACCATAGTCCCTTGTGCTCTTCCCCTCCATTTTGAGTCCTTTCCATCCCCCTTCCTTGCTGAATGTCTCTTTCATATTTGATTCTCCTATATTCCTGTTATAAGTGAAACCATTTGGTATTTTTCTCTTTCTTTCTGGCTTATTTCGCTGAGCATGATCCCTTCTAGCTCCATCCATGTTGCTGTGAATTGCATGTGTTTATCTTTTTTAAATGCTGCATAGTATTCCATTGTGTATATATACCACATCTTCTTAATCCAATCATCTATTTTGGGGCATCTGGGTTGTTTCCCTATTTTATCTATTGTAAACAGTGCTGCAGTAAATATGTGGGTGCATGTTTCTTTTTGGATTAATGTTTTTGTGTCCTTTAGGTAGATGCCCAGAAGTGGTATTACTGGGTTGTACGGAAGCTCCATTTTTAGCAATTTGAGGAACCGCCATATGGCTTTCCATAGTGGTTGGACCAGTTTGCATTCTCACCAGCAGTACAGGAGGGTTCCTTTTTTCTCCACACCCTCACCAACATTTGTTGTTCGCTGTTTTTTTTAATACGTGCCATTCTTGCTGGTGTAAGGTGGTGTCTCATTGTGGCTTTTATGTGCATTTCCCTGATAATGAGGGATGTTGAACATTTTTTCATATGCCTGATTGCCATTTGCATTTCTTCTTTGGAGAAGTGTCTTTTAAGTTCTTCTGCCCATTTTTTGACTGGATTTTTTTGCTTTGCTTTTGTTGAGTTGTGTGAGTTCTTTGTAGTTTTTTGTGATCAATCCCTTGTCCGTTGTATGGAGTGCAAACCTTTTTTCCCAGTCAGTAGGCTGTTTCTTTGTTTTGGTTAATGTCTCTTTTGCTGTACAGAAGCTTTTTAGTTTGATGCAATACCAGCTGTTTATCTTTTCTTTGGGGAATGTGTCTTTAAAAATGTTACTAAGATGTATGTCATGTATTGTTTTGCTATGTTTTCTTCTATATATTCTATGGTTTCAGGTCTTATGTCCAAGTCTCTTATCCATTTTGAATTGGTTTTTGTGCATGGTGTGAGGTAGTAGTCTAGCTTCATTTTTCTGCATGTAGTTGTCCAGTTTTCCCAGCATCATTTGTTGAACAAACTGTCCTTGTTCCATTGCATATTCTTTGCACCTTTATCAAAGTTTAATTGTCCATATATACGTGGATTGATTTCTGGGTTCTCTATTAGAT
Source organism: Scalopus aquaticus (assembly GCA_004024925.1). NCBI lineage: Eukaryota > Metazoa > Chordata > Mammalia > Eulipotyphla > Talpidae > Scalopus > Scalopus aquaticus. The sequence goes on along the minus strand of PVIJ01001495.1, from coordinate 155,587 downwards.
TTCATTGATCTGTGTGTCTATTTTTGTTCCAGAACCATGCAGTTTTAATTATTATGGCTTTGTAGTATAGTTTGAAGTCCAGGAGGGTGATACCTCCATTCTCCTTTTTGGTCAGAAGCGCTTTGGCTGTTCATGGTTTTTTTGTGATTCTATATGAACTTCATCAGTATTTGTTCAATCTCTTTGAAGAAGGTCATTGAGATTTTTATTGGAATAGCGTTGAATCTGTAAATTGCTTTAGGTAGTATGGCCATTTTGATAATGTTAATTCTTCCTATCTATGAGCAGGGGATGTTTTTCCATTTCTTTGTGTCTTCTTCTTTTAATTTCTTTTAATGTTTTCCTTCACCTCTTTTGTTAGGTTTATTCTCAGATATTTGATGTTTTTTGTTTCAGTTGTAAAAGGGGTGGTTTTCTTGATTTCCTCTTCTTCGGATTCATTGTTTGCATATGGGAAGTCTACTGATTTTTGTGTGTTGATTTTGTATCCTGCTACTTTACTAAATTGATTATTTTGATTAGTTTTTCTGTGGAGTTTTTAGGGTTCTCTAAGTATATCATCATGTCATCTGCAAATAGTGATAGCTTTACTTCTTCTTTCCCTATCTGGATTCTTTGTATGCCTTTCTCTTGTCTTAGTGCTCTGTCTAGGGCTTTCAATATTATATTGAAAAGCAGTAGTGACAATGGACATCCTTGTCTTTTTCCAGATTTCAGGGGACAGACTTTCAGTTTTTCACCATTGAGAATGACATTGGCTGTGGGTTTGTCATGTATGGTCTTTATCATGTTGAGGTATGTTCCTTCTATCCCTAGAGTTTCGAGGACTTTCATCATAAATGGGTGTTGGACTTTGTCAAATGCTTTCTCAGCATGTATTAATATGATCATATGGTCTTTATTTTTCTTTTTGTTTATGTGTTGGATTGCATTAATTGATTTTCTGATATTGAGCTATCCTTGTGCCCTTGGAATAAATCCCACTTGGTCACGGTGAATTATCTTTTTGATGCATTGTTGAATTCTATTAGCTGAAATTTTATTGAGGATTCTTGCATCAGTGTTCATTAGAGATATTGGCCTGTAGTTTTCTTTTTTTGTGTTGTCCTTGTTTGGTTTTGGTATCAATGTGATGTTTGCATCATAGAACATCTTTGGTAGTATTCCTTCCTTTTCAATTTTTTTTTAAGATTTATTTATTTATACATACAAGCTGGGGTACAGATCAGAGGCGTGGGGCAGCAAGAGGGTTCACCAGAGACAGAGTGAGGAGCAGGACAGGCAGATCAACAGAAATACACTGCTGAGGGAAGCAGTGGGTGAGGCAGGAGAGGTCTGCCGCGCCATGTGGGAATCTCCCTGGCCAGGCGTCGAACCTGCGTCACCGCTGCTGACAGCTCCACAGCACAGTGCTTAAGCTCTGTGCCACCAGGGAGGCCCCCTTTTCAATTTTTTGAAAGAGTTTGTGTAAGATAGACATTAGTTCATTTCTGAATGTTTGGTAGAATTCATTTGTGAATCCGTCTGGTCCTGGGCTTTTGTTTTTGGGGAGTGTTTTAATTACTCTTTCTATTTCACTGTTTGTTATTGGCCTGTTTAGGTGCTCTATTTCTTCTTTATCTAGTTTTGAATGATTATATCATTCTAGGAATTTGTCCATCTCTTCCATATTATTGAACTTGTTTCCATGTAGATTTTCATAGTAATCTCTGACTATTCTTTTGATTTCTCCTGAGTCTGTTGTAATTTCTCCTTTTTCATTTATGATCCTATTTATTTGTGTTTTCTCCTGTTTTTTCTTTGTGAGTCTGGCTAAAGGTTTGTCTATTTTGTTTATTTTTTCAAAGAACCAACTTTTGGTTTCATTGATCTTTTGTATTGTTTCTTTGGTTGCTATCTCATAAATTTCTGCTTTGATTTTTATTATATGCTTACTTCTGTTAGTTTTTGGGGTTTTTTTGTTGTTCTTTTTCTAATTATTTGAGGTGAGTGATTAAGTTGTTTTTTTGAGTAGTTTCTTGTTTCTTGATGTGGGCCTGTATTGCTTTATACTTTATACTTATTACTGCTTTTGCTGTGTCCCATACATTCTGGAAAGTGGTGTCCTCATTGTCCAACTCAAAGGATTTTTTAATTTCTTCTTTGATCTCATTAACCCAATGGTTTTCCAGTAGTATGGATTTCAATCTCCATGCAGAGGGTAGGTTCCTTGTTTTCTTTTCATGATATATTTCTAGTTTAATGCCTTTTTGATCAGAGAAGTTAGCTGGGATAATTTTGATCTTGATGAATCTGTTGATGTTTGTCTTGTGGCCCAATATGTGATCGATTCTGGAATGATCCGAGTGCACGTGAGAAAAATGTATACTCAGATTTTTTGGGGTGCAGTGTCCTGTAAATGTCTGGTAAGCCCATGAGGTCTAGGTCTTTGGGATTCTAATGTCCTTGTTTATTTTTTTGTTTTGTTGATCTGTCCATTGGTGACAATGCAGTGTTGAAGTCTCCTACTATGTATGTATTCTCCCTAATGTCTGTTTTCAAAGTTGATAATAATTGTCTTATATATTTTGGTGCTCCTTCATTTGGTGTGTGTATGTTTATGAGTGTTATATCTTCCTGATGCATTGTCCCCTTAATCATTATGTAGTGTCCATCTATGTCTCTTTTTCCCTTTTTTAGTTTGAAGTCTCTTTCATCTGATATATGAGTATTGCTGTTCCTGCCTTCTTTTTTGGTCCATTTGCTTGTAGGATTGTTTTCCAGCCTTTCATTTTCAGTCTATGTTTATCTTTTGTAGTTAAATGTATTTCCTGGAGGCAGCAGAAAGTTGGATTTTGTTTCTTAATCCAGCCCAGTACTCTGTGTCTTTTTATTGATGAGTTTAGACCATTTACATTTAGGGTTATTATCAACTCATTGAAGTCTGTCTGCCATTTTGTTTATCTTTTCTGTGATTGTATTCTTTGCTTTATTCTGATCTTCTTAGTCATCTATTGGCTGGTTTGGGCTTTAGGATTTCTTGGAGTATTTTTTGGAGTGGGGATTTAGTAGTAATGAATTTCTGGAGATTCTGTTTTTCTGAGAAGGTCCTTATTTTTTCTTCATAGAGGAAGGAGAGCTTTGCAGGATAAAGTATTCTTGGTTGGTGTGTGTTGATTTGGAGTTTTTTGATTATGTCAGTCCATGCTCTTCTTGCTCCTAGTGTTTCTTTGGACAAGTCTGATGTCAGCCTGATTGATTTTCCTTTATAGGTTATCTGTTTCTTCCCCCTTGTTAGCTTCATTTTCCTTGTCTTGCACTCTCGAGAGCTTAACTATTGTATGTCTTGCTGTGGGTTTCCGTTCATTATGATAATATGGTGTTCTTCTAGCTTCTTGTATGTCTATTTTCACGTCTTTCTTTGTGTTTGGGAAGTTCTCCTCTATTATTTGCTTGAATATTTCCTCAGTTCCTTGGTCCTACTCCTCACCTTCACAGATTCCTATGACTCATATTTCCTTTTCTCATAGTGTCAGAGAGTTCTCGAAGTCTTTCCTCATTCCTTTTCCCTCGTGCTTCTCTTTCCTTCTCTCTATTGGTTCTTTTTATGTCTGTATCTTCAAGAGTACTGATAGGCCTTCCATTTCATCGGTTCTGTTTTCTTTGCTTTTCTTTGAGTTCTTTAGTTCTTTCAATAATCCTTTAATGTCCTGCATTTCCTTCATTTCTTTCTTTAGGGACTCAATTTCCTTCTTCAATTCCCTAGTTATATTTCTCATCTCCCTCTTTTCCTTTTCGTCCTCTTCATGTTTTTTAATCATGACACTTTCAAATTCCCTGTCCGGTAGGTGTCATATTTCTTCTGAGTCATCGTTGTTGGGTTCTGGTTGCTGATTTTCTTTTTCGGTGTGATCTTCCCTTGAGGGTTTATTTGGTTAATTATATTTTCCTTCTCCCTGTTGTTTGTTTTCTGATTTGTTCTAGGCGTTGGGCCACTGTGTTTCTGGTATTGGACGGCATCTTTTTGGTGTGCTCCTACTGGGATGTCAGGGACTGGTGGCCAGTTCTAGCCTGGCACGGTTATGCTGGCCTTATACTGCAGAAAATTCCCTCCCTCTTCTCAGCTCCCAGAGGGGAGGGCAGGGTCTTCAGAAGATGGCGCAGGGGGGCCAGGGTGTACTCTCCCAGTTTCCAGGGTTACTCTTGCTGGTGGGGTCTCCTGTATCTGTTCCTTTCCTCAGTGGCTCTCAGGGACAAAGGCTGGCCAGGTACACACTTTCCCCTTTACCTTTATAGTGCAGAGACTTCCCTCTCTCATCTCAGGTCAGAGAGGGGAAAGCAGGGGCTTCAGAAGATGGCACTGGGGGTTGGGATGAACTCTCACTGTTTCTGGGGTTACTTTCAGTGGCGGGGTCCCCTGTATCTGTTCCTTTCCTCGGTGGCTTGCGGGGACAACCGTTGGCCAGGCACGCACTTTCCCCCTCACCTTATAGCGCAGAGACTTCCCTCTCTTGTCTCAGCTCCCAGAGGAGAGGGAGGGGGCTTCAGAAGCAGGCAGGGGGGCCAGCGAGAACTCTCCCTGTTTCTGGGGTTACTCTTGCTGGCGGGGTCCCCCTGTATCTGTTCTTTTCCTCAGTGGCATGTGGGGATAGCTGATGGCCATGTGCTAAATTTCCTCCTCACCTTACAGTGCAGGAACTTCCTTCCCTTGTCTCAGCTCCCAGAGGGGAGAGCAGGGGCTTCAGAAGATGGTGCAGGGTGGGGAGGCAGTGGGGGCAGGAGGAGTCGGGATTTGGGCACCATTAATATCCCTGTTTTATAGATGAGAAACTGATGATAATTAAAATTAAATAGCTTGGTGAGGTTGCTTAATAAATGGCCACTTAATACATGAACTTGAGGACAAGATCTTAATCACTATTGTTGAACCTGCAGATTTTCTTCAAAATCAGCAATAAAATTCTTAGAAGTCATGAGATTTCTATTTGGAAGCAGTAGTTATTGTGGCGTCAGATAACATTATTTGAATCCTAGAATATCCCTGTTTTCTAACTTTAAACAGTTGTCATTGATTCATTTACAGTACCTGATATGCTATTTTAAAATATTTGAGGTTTACTACTGATAGAATATAGAATATTTATCATTTTTTCCATTTAAAATGGAATCTCTCTGTGCTTTTTATTGTTGTCTTTGATTGTATAATGAAAATAAATGAGAATATGTTAGTAATGAGAATATGTTAATTTTGTGGGAAAGTTGATTGCTTTATTTCATAGAACATAATATGAAAACTGTAATTCTTAGTATAGGAACAGGTAATTGAACAGATAGTATTTTCTGAACACCAGATATATGCCCTGCATTATGCTAAGTGCTGCAGAGATGGAAAGGAAATCATATGTTAAACTTTAAATATTTTTCTACTCAGAAGCATTGAAAGACTTCAAAGGAGAGACAAACAAATGACTTTTAAGAAAGTAAAATACCCATAGAATCTGTAAAGTTTAGTACAATTACAAATTATGTACATGTGAATTACTGGGAAAGACAAGTCAGAACATTTTAGAAGAGACTTAACAATGAGTTAAATTGACCTAGAGTCGCTAATATGACTTATGATTTCTCTGGGATTTTTTTTTTTAAATATGTATTTTTATTGTTATTTATATCTTTTACATTTTTATTCCCCTTGGGTAACCCACCATCAATTCACCTGTGATCCATCTCCTTGGTCCCTTTGAGTGAGAAGAAAGTTCAGGAATATAGCAGTATCACTCTAGAGTGAATCTTCAATATGATGGAAAAACATCCCAAAGCAGAGGTATTCAGAGAAAGGAATACTCAGTTCACCGAATCAAGAAAGGCAACTTTCCTCCATTGTTCGGTGAGAAAGGTTTCTGTGAAGTGCAAAGTGGTGAAAATATTAATGTATTTGACAAATGAAGTGAACATTTAGAACTGTGATTAAACCACTAAAGTAATGTAGAATAAGGGAATTTTCTTACAGTTTACTTTTTCTAAGTTTTATTTTAAAGTAATTTTAAATTTATACAAAATTGCAAGAGTGGAATAAAGATCTTTGATTTCATCTAGATTCCAGATTCCCAGGTTTTTTTTTTTTAAAGATAACATTTATTTCAATGATGGGATTAGAGTTTTCCCTGCTTCTTTATGCTTTAGGTTTCAAAATTTAACTGCTAAAAATACATTAATTTTTAATTAAAAAAGAATTAGCCCAGAACATACAACTCAGGGATGAATGTTGAGACTGGGGAAGCCACCACAATCCTGCTGATAAGTAAGTGTCAGTGGTTTGGACTCCTTTCCATGAGAACTAAGACAAAAGGAAATCAACCTCCATTATGAGTGACTAAGTCATCACTTGACCATTTAACCACAGAGGAGACTTTCACAGGAACCAGGTGGAAAGGTTATAGTCTTCTGTGGGCCTGCCATATTATAATCACCATCATGACATATGATTATTTCCTCATTTTTTTGTTTTACATTTATTTATTTACTTTTATTTATTTATGTTTAAAGATTTTATTTATTTATACATACAAGCTGGGGTGCAGGCCAGAGGTGTGGGGTGGTGAAAGGATTCACCAGGGACAGAGTGGGGAGCAGAACAGGCAGATAGATTAAAACACACTGCTCAGGGGAGCAGCAGGTGAGACAGGAGAGGTCTGCTGCGCCATGTGGGAATCTCCCTGGCCTGATATAAGACTCGTGCTGCAGTGGCTCTCGATAGCTTTATAGTGCTGCACTTAACCTGTTGCGCCACCAGGGAGGCCCTATCTATATTTATTTTTTACATCATTGTTCATTTTGTATATTGTTTAATTTCTCTCCTCAGGTATAATCCCCATAAAATTTCCACCGTCAAGTCACCCATGAACTGTCACTATAGTCTCTTGTGCTCGTCCCTTCCCTATTTTGATCCCTCTCCTTGACCCTCCCCTGATGTATGTCTCAGATTTATAGTTTGCCTAATAGTTTTGTCCTTTTTTTTTCTGATCCCTTCTTTGGTTCTCGAATATGCTTCCTGTAAGTAAACTTTGACTTACTTCACTGAGCATAATGTCTTCCAGCTCTATCTGTGTTGCTGGAAATGGCATGAGTCTATCTTTTTTTTTTTTTTTTTTTAAGATTTATTTATTTATACATACAAGCTAGGGTACAGGCCAGAGGCGTGGGGCGGCTAGAGGGTTTACCAGAGACAGAGTGGGGAGCAGAACAGGCAGATCAGAAATACACTGCTGAGGGGAGCAGCGGATGAGGCAGGAGAGGTCTGCTGCACCATGTGGGATTCTCCCTGGCTGGGCGTCCAACTCGCATTGCGCACTGCTGACAGCTCCACAGCGCAGCGCTCAACTGCCGCGCCACCAGGGAGGCCCAAGTTTATCTTTTTTGATCACTGAATAGTATTCAATTATGTATAGAACCATATCTTCTTGATCCAGTTATCTGTTTTTAAGCATTTAGGTTTGTTTCCATATTTACCTATTGTAAATCATACTGCAATAAACATAGAAATGCAGGTTTCCTTTTGAATTAATGTTTTTGTGTCCTTTGCATAGCAACTCTAGGAATGGAGTTGCTGGATCATACAGTAGATCCATTTTTAATAATTTGAGAGTCCTCCACATAGCTCTCCATAGTGGTTGTACCAGTTCACATTCCCACTAGCAGTGTAAGAGGGTTCCTTTTTCTCCACATCCTCGCCAGCATATTTGGTCAGTTTTTTTTAATGAGGGCCATTCTTATTGGTATGAGGTGCTATCTTATTGTGGTTTCGATTTGCGTTTCCCTGATTATAAGTGATGTTGAGTATTTTTTCATATGCCTGCTAGCCAACTGCATTTCCTCTTTGGAGGAATGTCCTTTTAGCTCATCTACCTGGTTTTTGACTGGGTTGTTTATTTTGTTTTTGTTGAGTTGTGTAAGTTCTTTGTAGATCTTTGATATAAGTCCCTTATCAGTTGTATGGAATGTAAATATTTTCTCCCAGTCTATAGGGTATCTCTTTGTTTTAGTTATTGTCTCTCTTTCTGTGCAGAAGCTTTTTAATTTGATGTAGTTCCAGCTGTTTACTCTTTTCCTTCATTTTGTTTGTTTTGGGGGATTAGTCTTCAAAGATGTTTCTGAGATATATGTCATGGAGTGTTTTGCCTGTATTTTCTTCTATATATTTTATGGTTTCAGGTCTTGCATTCAAGTCTGTTACCCATTTGGATTGGTCTTTGTCTGTGGTGTGACGTAGTAGTCTACTTTAATTCTTTTGCATCCAGTTTTCCCAGCACAATTTATTGAAGAGAATGTCATTGTTCCAGTGTGTATTCTTTGGTCCTGTTGTCCCAGATTGGTTGGCCATATATGTGTGACTTTATGTCTGTGTTTACAATTTGATTTCATTGGTCTGTGTGTCTGTTTTTGTTCCAGTACCATGTTGTTTTAATTATTATGGCTTTGTAGTATAGTTTGAAGTCTGGGCATGTAATACTTCCATTCTCCCCTTTTTTCCCCCAGGAGAGCTTTGGCTATTCAAGGTTTTTTTTGTGATTCCATATGAATTTCATAATATTTGTTCCATTTCTTTGAAGAATGCCATTGAGAATTTTATTGGAATTGTATTTATTATAGAATCTCAGTGGTTAACATTGCATCCCATTTGCCTTATCATTCTCTATTAAAGTATGTATATGATGTATACGTATGTATGCATATATATTAATAGTTTGAGAAATTGTTGTAGACATTATGTACATTGGCTTTTAATTTTTCAGTGTTTATTTCCTATAAACAGGGATTCAATCCAGGATAAAAAGTTGCATATAATTGACATGTTATTTTTAATTTGGAATAGTTCTGTATTTCCTTGTGTGCCATAATCTTGGTGTGTTTGAATTGTGCAGTTCTCTTCCTCTGTAAAATTTCAATTTGTGTTTGTCATACTAGATTCAAATTATGCACTTTTGGCAAAAATTTCACAGAAGGTATAGTGTGTCCTTTAAAATACAACTTATGAGGAGGGACATAATATTATTTTGTTCCATTACTGATAATGTTAACTCTGAGCAATTGATTAGAGTGGTATCTTTTCACAGTTATTCAATGTAAAATCAGTATGTATTTTGTACTTATTAAGTAATGATTGATGAAATATACTGTTTGCAGAATACTTTGTTGTCATAAATTTTCACCCACTAATTTTATCATTCTAAATCAGTTATTGCTGTAATTGTTGCCAAATCATGATTTTCAGGTTCTGTTGTTACTTTTCACTTGACATTCTGCTTCAGGTAGAACTTTCCTTTCTCCCTGACTTAAAATTTGTGTTTTTAACATTAATTAATTAATTAAGTTATATACCATCCTGAACTCATTGGTTCTTATTTTATTTAGCTTATCTATCTTATTGAGTTTGCTTAATTTGTTTTTATCATTATTTATTTTAGGTTAAATTCATTTTAAATTTAGCCAGTAAAAAATTGTTTAAGCTCCTATACCCTCTGACATGTCTCCTTCTTTCTGACACAAAAAGATGTTTCAGATTCATCTAAAACTTCCTTTCTCCAGTCCTCAAATTAGGTTTTTCTCAAGGAGCCCTGGTTTCTTTCAGTGGATGATGGTATGTAAAAACAGTGTTTGTGTGAGACACACAAAGAAATTACTTTATCTGCTAATGCCCACCTACCTCAGCTCAGAGTCTACTTTCGATATGAGAACCTGGTCATGCCTTTGCTTTCACATTGTGTTAAATATTCCATGGCACAATGAATTTGTAAAACACTGGGTTTTTCATTCCTTCCTTAGAGATTTGAAATTCATGCTTATATAGTTAAGACTGTGGTAAGTAAATGTTTAATAGCAATTCCAAACTGAATACACTGGGGCCATATTTTTTAGGTATAACCTATTTAGCATAGCTTGAAATGAATATTGTGCTTCAGATGTATATGATATGTGGAAGCCAAACAAGGGCAGAAATATAACCAGGGGGCAAAAGGGGTAGCACATACAGGGTTTTTTGTGTGCAACCTTGACATTGCATGAGATTTGCACATAGGGTAAGTCCCTTATAGCAAGAGTTTGTTCAGAGGTTAAGGTATAGGTTATAGGTAGTTAATCAGAAGGGGAGGAGGCCAAGAACTCCCTGAAAAGAGGAAGGTCTCAGTAGAGGGGACTTATGTGTGTCACTGATGTCTCTGGGCAGCATAGTAGGGAATCTGTTTCAAAGAACTCCAAAAGACAGCAGTAGCAGCAGCAGCAGGAGCTTGGGGCCCTGTAACTATAAGACCCTATCTTAACAATAAGTAAAAGTTGTTGGGTGAGGCTTTTGTGGGATTTGCAAAGCAGGCAGGCTCTAAAAAGCTGAAGATTTATGTGTTTGGACTATTTTTTTAAATTGTGATAAAAAGTCATTTGGGCTATATTTAACATTATAAAATTTGAGTTTGCTGTCAGTGGACTTTTGAGCTAATGGATTTCAGCCTCTGATAAAGTAATAAACAACCCAGGAGCCAATATACAGAGGCCATCTTTGATTCATTTATGTAACTATTACTCACTGGGAAATATGACTTTTGTTTGAATGAATCCAATCATAGTTAATAGAATATATACTTTATGATTTATTTGATTTAGAAAGTGACTAGCTAATATGATAATTCTTTTAAGCTTTCCAGGACTATGGAGAGTTCTGGAAAAGATAAATCAATGCAAGATCCAAAAGAATCACTTTTGACCTAGAAATAGGAAGTTGAATTTTGGCACTGTGATGATATATCAATGAGACAATGATGAACTTATATAGGTGTGGCCTTTTCCACTGCGGTGATACAAAATTATAATAAACCTTGGCTTCTGTTTTCATTCTGGATAGAGAAACAAAATTAAGTAGCAAGCATACAAAATTGAGAAGGCAGTTAAAGGCCCCACTGCATGGTCAAGCACTAATAGTAGTAGGTTACCATTAAGAAAGGTACCTGGGTGCCCTGGACGAACTGGGAATGCTTTGTGGATAAAGAGAATTTTAGAGTAGAGAGATTTGAGCAAAGGCAGAGTGGGAAAGGATAATGAATGGAAAGTTATTTAGAAATTGCTTATTTCAGCTTTTGGTGCTTCACATGAATTGTCACGAAATACTATATAACTGCGTATGTGAAATGACTTATTCTCAGATGAGAAGGTAGATGTCTATTTGCAAAGTGAAACTGGTTTCTTTGTGTTTGAGTGGTCTTTAAATAGCCTGGAATTTGTCAGACACAAGTTGTTTGACCTGGTTCATGTAGAATATAAATATATTGACTTAGAGATCTTTCATCACCATGCCTTGTATTCCTACTCAAGCATGTAGAAAAAATCCTGGGTATATGATTACCATCTTCTTCTTAAAAATTTTTATTTTAATTTTGAGATTACAATTTTGCCTCCCCCTGCTTTCCACTCACCTGTTACCACAACTGTCATTTTCTGTCTGATAATTAAACTCCAGCCATTATCTCTTTTCTTGGTATTTCACAATTGTAATGAAAATTATCTACGCACAAAATGAAAGTTTTATTCGTCTTTATGCATTTCTCAGTGAGACAGTTTAGTAAATTTTGTCTTCTGTAGATTCCTCCTTGTCAATGTTTACCTTTTTTATTAGAACTTTTCCTCTTTCTTATATGGCATAGGGGAGTCCTAGTCAAATTAACTCTAAATTTTTTAGGAAAAGTAAAGACCAATTTAATTTTAATTTCATATTTTAATGTGTTTGAATTGGATGGAGGAGCAACAGATCTTTCCTTTTTGGACTTTATGCTAAAATAAATAATATTCCAGATGTACTAAGGCATACAAATTGAACTCATATTCAAAGTATCCCATCATGTACTGCTGGGGCACCTACTCTGTGGAAGTATTTCAGCTAAAAGTTTGAGCATACTAACTTGACTGAGATGTAGTTCTTATCTTCAAAGAGTTCATTCTACAATTTACCTAACTATAAACCAGATTACGGGTTGTTAGTTCTGAGAGTTTTAACTTTCAGCTGCCATATCTCAATGAAAACCCCTTTATCACTACATCTGTCTTCCAAAATATTTACTCAAGGAACTAATTTGATTTCTTCTGTTTTCTCAAGTGCTGAGCAGAAAGATAGGATAACCTGACTGAGGTGTTAGAACTTCAGTGTTGCATTCTGGGTATCTCCCCAGGGATATGCCTGGTATCTTTGGGGAGATACCTTCGGTGTTGCAAACACTCAATGCAGACATCATAAGTACTATTATATGTCTGTTTCAGTCAGTTATTTTTAGGACATGTATTGAACTACTTGGTTGAATGTTCTTAAAGTAATTCAGGAATTTTAGGTTCTGAGAAAACAAGTCAGTTTTTTATGGTAATATTTTCTTGTGAAACAACTAATATTTGCTGCTGTAAATAAGAGGGAACTCAGTACATGAACTCTAGTTTCTATTGAGCTCATTCCTAAAATTGTTTTTATTCATTGAACTTAAAACAAATGCTGAAGATTTGTATGTAAAGACACTGCTCTTCCTTAAACATTTAATTAGTTTTTTATGGGAAAATGAGTATATGTTTCAATGAAGAAATATCTTTGGAAACACACCCTTTTCTTTTTCCACATCTATCTCAACATAAGGTTTGACTTTGAAGTTTAATATCAGTGCTTTTTTTCCCTCCTCACCTATGCTGGCTTTTTTATAGTACCCACATTTGGCATCTTTATATCAGCAATAAAGCACAAGTCATTACTTTGAATCTTTTTTGTATAGATGAAAAGTATACTAGATGATGCCCCTCTCTGAAAGCCAAAAGGAAATACCATTTTTAAAAAGAGAATGGTGGTTTTATGATGATCAAAGGCTACTTTTTGTGAGCTGAGAAAATGTGAAAGTCTGCCTTGATTTTTCTCCCATAAATAATGATGAACGGTTTACAGTCACTCATTTCTTATAATGAACAATGAGAGCACTGGTGGGATATTGACTGGGAGAAGGTAGTGCCTCTCACAAATGTATGTTGGAATTATTCTTGTCCCAAGTTAAGGTGGGTGAAAACATGCTTTTTTTTTGCTTAACATTTATATTTTTAGCAAGGAATAGCTAATGCATTTTGTGATATTCTGGCATTTTGGGATTATTAGTCTAGTGGTGAATTTTTATATCGTTCAGAGTTTGAAAGTATTATTCTTAATCATACTTTAGCTCCTATTTTGGAGGCCTAACTTGCTATTTAGCCACATTAATACACATTAGTTGGTTATACTATCCAACATCCAAATTATTGTTATAAAATATCTATATCATTGAATTTATTTTAGGTAACAGATAGCTTGGGCCCAAAATAAATTGGCTATGACTGGATATAGTCATAGTAATTAACTATGAAAATTTAAAAAAAGATAGGGAGATATTTTAGCAAATATTATATAAAATGAATCATTTTGTTTGAATCATAGATTTTCTATTTTTTATTCTCTAGAGTTGACTTTTACCCTTTCAAATTGAGGTAAAAATTATGTTTGAAATCAAAGTTCTTGAAAATGTTTAATTTCAAAGAAGTCATGTAGTTAACTTTTATCAGAGATTTCCATATTGTAAAGTAGAGCTCATCAATACTGCCCTGTCTCACAAACTATGTTTATAAAGTAAAAAAATTAAATAAAACTTAATTAGAACTTTTGACAACCCCACCCAATATGTTTCTCCTTTAGTATTACTTATATGAATAGATAGTGTTGTCTTCTACCTAGTTATTGTTACCAGAACTCTAAGTTTTCTGCATTGTTTTATTTCCTTATCCTCTAAAATCTACTCCCTCAGAAATCCCATGTTGATTCTATTGTTGAAACATATTGGTTTTGTGTTTTTCTCAGTCTTATTACCATTACTGTATTCCACATTGCCATAATTTCTCTTCTTTTTACTGCGTCTACTAAAATAGCCTTTCAGCTTTTCACTCATCACCCCCCTCAATCCCTACTTTCCAAAGAGCAGCCAGTATGATCTTTTGAAAGCGTCAGTCAGATCATATCTTTCTCCTGTTTAATCTGGTCCATGCCCAACTCTTTGACCATTTTTTTTTTTTAGGGTAGTTGTAACGTTTTACTTTTTAAATTGAGGTAACTTTATTTACAACATTGTTTGTGTTTTATAGGTAGAGGATCTCCCCTCTCAGGTGTTACCACACCATACGTACCACCCAAACACTCAAAGTGCACCATCATAGTCCATTGTGCTCCCACTACTCTTTTGATTTCACCCTTTCTTCTCTCCTCATTCTTTGGTAGCCTTAGTTCTACAGACAGATTTCTAGGGTTTGTTGTTACATTGGCTTTATCTGACCTTTTGTTTTGTTCATCTATGTTCCATATATAAGTGGCACATCCCATATTTATCTTTCTCCTGAATTACTTCACTTATCATTATCCTTTCTAGTGCCATCTGTGTTTTTGCAAATGTAAAGTTTATCTTTTTAAATAACTGAGTAATATTATATTGTGTACATGTTCCTGATCTTCCTGATCTACTCATCCATTTTGGGGCGTTTAGGTTGTTCCTATAGCTTGACTATTGTAAATGAACATAGGCGTGAATATTTCCTTTCAAATTAGTGTTTTGGTATTCTTTGGGGAGATACCTAGAATACAAATTGCTGGGTCATGTGATAGCTTTATTTTTAAGACTTTGAGAACATCCATACTGTTTTCCATAAGGGGCTGGACCAGTAAACAGTCCCACCAACAGCATAAAAAACTTCCTTTTTCTCCACATGATCTCCAACACATGTTGTGAGCAACACTTGTTGTTCATTTTACTCAAGCCACAACATTTGCCATAATCTAAAGTAATTCCTCAGTTCTCAGTCACTTCAGATAACACATCATTTTATCATTTATTGTGTATTTCTTACTTGTATACTGCCTTTCCACTAGAAACTGAGCTACATAAGAATAGGAAATTTGTGTTATTCAAATATTATAACCCCAACTCCTTGTATAAGTGCCTATTGTATAGTAGATATTGGGTAAATATTTGTGGAATGCATTAATAAAACACATTTTGCAATAGGGACATACAAATAACCAAAAGACACATTTATTTATTGTTTTTATTATTTATGTCTTTTATATTATTGTGTATTCCCTGTAGGTTTCCCACCACTAATTCGCCTGTGAGTGGTCACCACAGTCCCCTGTGCTCTCCTCTTCCAACTCTGAGCCCCTATCCTCCCCCTCTCTCACTAAATGTATCCCTTTTATTTGGTTCCCCTATATTCCTGTTATAAGTGAAACCATTTGATATTTTTCTGTTTTCTTTTGGCTTATTTCACTGAGCATGATCCCTTCTAGCTCATCCATGTTGCTGCAAATTGCATGTGTTTGTCTTTTTTGAATGCTGAATAGTATTCCATGGTGTATATGTACCACATCTTCTTCATCCAGTCATCTCTTTTTGGGCATTTGGGTTGTTTCCATGTCTTAGTTATTGTGAACAGTGCTGCAATAAACATGCGGGTGCATGTATCCTTTGGATTAGTGTTTTTGTGTCCTTTAGGTAGATTCCCAAAAGTGTTATTGCTGGGTCATATGGAAGCTCCATTTTTAGCAGTTTGAGGAAATGCCATAGGGCTTTCCATAGTGGTTGAGCTAGTTTGCATTCCCACCAGCAGTGTAGGAGAGTTCCTTTTTCTCCACATCCTCACCAGAATTTGTTGTTGCCTGTTTTTTTAATGTGCACCATTCTCACTGGCGTGAGGTGGTATCTCATTGTGGTTTTGGTTTGCATTTCCCTGATTGTAAGTGGTGTGGAACATTTTTTTGTGTATCTGTAGGCCATTTGCTTTTCGTCTTTGGACAATTGTCTTTTTAGCTCTTCTGCCCATTTTTTGACTGGATTGTTGACTTTGTTTTTGTTGAGTTGTGTGAGCTCCTTGTAAATTTTTGTTACCAGTCCTTTATCGCTTATATTCTGTGCAAAGATTTTCTTCCAATTAGTAGGGTGTCTGTTTTGATTAATGTCTCTTTTGCTGTACAAAAGCTTTTTGTTTTGATGTAGTCCCAACTGTTTATTTTTTCCTTGATTTCCTTCACTTTTTGGGATGTGTCAAAAGACACATTTAAAGTGTTCATCACTTATTGTCCGAGAAATGTAAATCAAAACCACAGTGAGATACCAACTCACACCTGTGAGAATGTTCTACATAAAAAAGACCAGAAATAGTAAGTGTTGGTGAGAATGTGGAAAAAAAGGAACCCAACTACACTGTTAGGTAATGTAGAGGTTTTTCAAGAGGCCAGAAATGGATCTGCCAGATGGCCCAGCAATTCCACTCCTTTCAAACATTAATTTGAAAGCAAACTTGCACTCCCATGTTCACTGAAACACTGTTTACAATAGCCAAGATATGGAAACAGACTAAATGCCCCAAAACAGATGAATAGATAAAGAAAGTGTGGTACACACACATAGACACACACACACACACACACACACATACACACACACAGGAATATTACTCAGCTATAAAAAATAAGATAAACTCTTGAAATATGCAACAAGATGGACTGAGCTTGAAGGGATATTAAGTGAAATTACTCAGAAGGAGAAATACAAATAACAGATGGTGTCACATATATGTGGAATACAGAGAAACAAAAGAAAGGATCACATAAGCCAAACTAAAACATTAAACACTTGAAAGCTCACTGTGAAATGGGGGTAACCAGAGGGAGTTGGGGAAAGGGAAAGGGATGAGAACAAAGAAGGGAGCGAGCAAGAAGAGTGTCTGTGGTGTTGGATTACGGGTACTTTGGTAGTGGGCATACTATGGCGACAATACTTGAAGGGGGGATCTTACACATCTATAATGGAAACAATGATGTAAACCAATATTAGCACAATGGTATAAAAAAACACATTTTGTTTACTTGACATATTTATAATATATGTATATGAAATACTTGGTAATTTGTCAGTGAAAAATGAAGGGAAATCATCACGCTTGGGGATATGCTTGTATGTGTGTGTAAAGGGCAAATAAAGAAACAGAGCTTACAAGATTTTGGAGGTTTGACTTATTCTGAGAGTTAGTTGCATATTCAAGGTCAGAGCCCCTTCTAATTCTTGATCTAGTGTTCTCTCCAAGTATCTGGGCTGCTGCTACAACATGCGCTTCATGTGACTTGGATAATTTGACTCAATTAGAATAGGAAACTTTTTGAAACTTCTTGATTCCTCTGAGCATTTGAATTGAAGTGGGTCATAGGTTATTGTGGATTTATGGTTATTTTTCAACTACTAGTTCTTCATTTGATATGAAATTCTACTTCATATGAAACCCAGGCAGTCCCAAGAATAGCTGAACTTGGTAACAATTATTTATTATTTTTTTTAATTTCAAAGCATTTTTTAAAAGATTTATTTATTTATGCATACAAACTGGGGTACAGGCCAGAGGCGTGGGGCGGCAAGAGGGTTCACCAGAGACAGAGTGGGGAGCAGAACAGGCACATCGATGGAAATACACTGCTGAGGGGAGCAGCGGGCGAGGCAGGAGAGGGCTGCTACGCCATGTGGGAATCTACCCGGCCAGGCGTCGAACTCACATGCCGACAGCTCCGCAGCGCAGTGCTTAACCGCTGCGCCACCAGGGAGGGCCAAATTTCAAAGCATTTTGTAGATATTTTTAGTCCTTTTCATTTTCAACTACTTCTTCACTTCAGCATTCTAGAAAGAATCACAGAAGAGAAAGTAAGTTCTGAAATGTTATAAGAAAAAGTAGCTTTTGAGAATTTTCTAGTTCAGTGAACAGCAGGAACCAGCTCCCTTTTTTCACAAATATCTAGTCAAGCATTTAATGTCAAAAGCCTCTAGCAATTTATAGAAACATTCTAAAAGTTATGCCAGCTTATTTGAACCAAAGATATATTTATGTATTTGATACTCCCTCAGTCAATTGTAAATACCATAGTTGATCCTCCTTATATAGGCCTGTAAAAAAAATAGGGTGTCATCAAAAGGAACAGTTCCAGAAAAAGGTAACTTAGAGTCAAATTTTGTATATTCAAACATTATCCTAGGTTCATATTTCCAACTCTAAAAGAAAATACATATGACTGACACTAGTGCTTGTTCACTGTGTCTCTAATACAAGATCTAGTGGAATATTTTAAAAACTTTAAGTTCCCAACATATGTACTGGTGACTATTTGTCTCTGTTACTTTTATGAATCATTGTATAAAATGATTAATATATTCTTTATTATTTCATCTAGTGTCCAGCAGACAACTAACTACAAAGTTTGGTTCTCAGAAACTGTTGATTTTGATTGTCATTTTTCCTTCAAGAAAAGCTAAACGTATTAGGATTAATATATATGAAGATCATTTCATAAAACAATATAAATGTAGATGTCAGAGATTAATGTTGGTTATTAATATCATTTACTTTCAATCCTAACATATAGGGAAAAAAAGATGTGAAACTTTAATCAGGCAAGAGGGCAGCTGGCACATTACCCTCCTGCATGATCCTGCATTCCCCAGCCACATGAAGGGCCGTTCCTCTGCCCTCAGTGGACCTGGTCTTGATTCTGTTGGGCGACCTGGTTGGCATTAAGGATATGCACTAAGGTCAGTTAGGGAAAGGGCTACAGGTCCATCTCTGGAGAAATAGATAGATGGGACATTAGCAGAAGAGGTAAAATATAGAGAGGAGTTTAGGGTGTTATTTTAGAGAAATGCCATCCTTTTCTCATGTGTTCCTTCCTGATGGATCAGAATGAAAACCAGCTCCAAGACAGCATTCAAGGATTATACAGCTAGGAAGCGAGGACACTGGAAGTGCTGGAGAGCTTTACTGAGGGAATGAGATGAGTAAAAGAGAGGGGTTAGAAGACAGATTTGCATTCTTAAAACCTTGGAGTTCTCTTTATTTTGAAGTTTGGAGTTTTGCTCTTTGTTTATTCACCCCTTTATTAATAAACTAAGGACCCATGGGGACCTGGAGAGAACGAGTTGGAGAAGTTACTTAAGGTAGGTTTAGGGGAGAAGAGAAAAAAGAGGTCTTTATCTGTCATCCCAAATAGTACTAGTCAACTCATCCAAGTATAGTAGGAGTGAGGAATCTAGAATAGGATTTCTCTTTCTGATTAAAAAAAAAAAAGAGCGTGTGGGTGAAGTCTGCAGTATCTAAGAGGATGTTAGAGAGTGAGGAACCACAATATCAAATAACATTTAAGAATTCCAATCTTCAGTGAACTGTGGTGGAGGACTATGGGTCCTTGGGTGATGGGTGTGGCATGGTTTCATATTATCTGAGGAGCTGTGATCTTACACCTCTGCATAACATACAGACTGTAAGCCAATGTTCAACAATAAAAAAAATCAGATAAGAAAGCAGTTGATGGCACTCTGACTTTAAAAGATTTTGTTTCATGTCCTTTTTCCGCTTTTTGCCTGTCTTTAACCAAGTATAGGCTGTTTGTCATTGAAATGATTTATACTGAAAATATTGTTATCAAAAGTATTTATTTATTTTGTATATATTTTTATTTATATCTTTTGTATCATTGTATATTCCCTGTAAAATTCCACCACCAATTCACCTGTGAACCATCACCATCACCATAGTTCTTTGTGCTCTTCTCTCCCCCATATTGATCCCTTTTCCTCCCCTTCCCTCACAGAATGTCTCTTATTTATGGTTGCCTGCTAGTTTTTTTTATTATTATTATTGCCCCCCCCCGCCCAATTTCTTATTTGTTTCCCCTATAGTCCTCCTATATGTGAAACCATTCAATATTTCTCTTTTTTCCTTCTGGCTTATTTCACTGAGCATGTTCCCTTCTAGCTCTATCCATGTTGTTGCCAATGGCATGAGTTTTTGATTTCAAAAGAATTTAATGAAACTTCAGTATAAGAAGGGAAAATACACTTGCATTTTCCCAGGTCACTTTAAAAATAAAATTACTATTTCTAAAATAACTTGTCATATTCATAGAAGTGACATTTTTATATCTAACATTAAGTATCTATTTAGCTAAGGGATATCGTTACTTATATTTATAATGTCAAATATATTTACTATTAAAAAGAAATTGTGATTAATTGTGCTACTACTGCCACTACTATCACCACCACCAGCAATAAACACTTATTGGTCACTTCTAATGTTTATGCCACAGAGTGGATAATGTTCTCCTAATTGAGGATATTAAGGTTCTTGAGTTGATGATAAACAACTTCCCATATCATATAGTTGGCACTTGGATTTGAAAAGAAGTGTATGACTCCTAAGCATATTGCACCCTCTCTTACTGAGAACTGGGCAAGTCAGATGTTCTAAAATGAATCACTCTTACAGTATTCCTGGATATCACAAACCCACTCTTGTGAAAGTTCTGCTTTGGGTAGTAACTTTTCTATTTTTCTTTTCTGTAAGCTGTCACTTTATTACATAAAACAATCTCACTCTAAAACATTCAATCTTTATCTTGGCAAGAGAGGTTATGATGCAAATGTAGAAGACTGGGCTTACGCATTGTGGTCTTTCAGGAATTTGAACATCATTTGCTGCCTTAATAGTTAAAAAATTTTGTGAAAATAAGAGCAGAAATTAAATACAATTGGAGTATAAGAGGTATATTTCTTTATATGTATCATTCTATTTAATTGTTGAGCTAAATATCAGTTTTGAGGATTTTTAATTTTATGCCATAGATGGAACTATTGAAAAAGTTGTGAGTAGTATACAAAATGACCAGATACCTGCTTTAAAGTAATTTCTCTTGTAACAGCTCTAAGGCGGGAACAAAGCTGGCCATAAATGGGTTGTGCAGTGACCTAAGAGCCACCTGAGAAACGGTGGGGCCTGCTATAAGGGGACAGTGGAAATTGAAGAGTTAGAGATTTATTTGCAAGAGTAACTATCTTAAAAGAAAGAAGGCACTTCATGCATTGTCATTGGTGATAAGGTTACTATGAAATTCATTTTTGAAGGCCTCTGCTGAGATGTGAGAAAGAAGCTAAAGATATTCTTGTGAAATAACCACCAAAGGAGCAAGTGCTAATGAGGGGTCTGGTAAGAGTTCAGTAGGAAGTTGAAGTTAAGATAACTTACCTTGTGCTGGGAAGTGTGGGCACTTTGTTGCAGCTGAGGGCTATTCCTAAGCCTACAAAAGTACAAAAATATTTTAAAAGCATTAGAAATTTAAACAGTTCTCTGGTGAGCCCACTTTGGTGACTAATATGAACACAAAAATCTCTTTTGGAGTTTCTTCATAGATCACTTCTGAGTAACTGCTGTAGGTGAAACTGATATTTTCAAGCAAGAGCCCATTTCAAATCTCCAAGCCTACATTTTCTTCTCTGTAAAATTATAAAAATATCTCCAATCTAATTGGTGATGGCTACAAGGGTTAATTAAAATAAGCCACTTAGCATAATAACTGGTAAACAATAATTGCCTAATAAGCAACAGCCACTACTATTACCTCTACTACTACCACTACCACCAGCAGCAGCAAAGTGTGCAGTATATTTTAAGAATCCCTATGGTGCATTTGAATTCTAAGTTCTGTGAGAAAATTGGAAATCACACAATTTGATCATTGTTTCTTATGATCTTAGGTGACCATGCAACATGTGAAGAGCAAGAAGACCTTAGATTTTGCAGCAAATGTGTGTTTATCTCATATCCAAGCAGATGTGGATATTGTCTGTGAGCTTCCTGTAGTAAAAGAAGGACAAGCTATTTTTCCATGTGTGTTATTAATCTTCATTAGTACATATTGCATATATGAAAATTGTTTTAAATTTGCTTATATTTACTTCTGAACGATGTAGTTACAGGTGTTGTTGTTGTTTTTTTAAACCTCTGAAGGAGTTGTTTTAGCCATTAACAAGACCTTTTTTTAAATCATCAAAGCTTGAGTCACTGGTGGGTCTGGAATTAAATAACTTTAAAGACAAAAAAAGATCTATAGTTCAGCTTCAGTCTCAGGGAATGAGACCATGAGAGAGAAAAAAAATGTCTTGTCTGTCTTCATCTGGCCCTTTGACCACTGCATGTCATCCCCTCACTTTTGATGTATTTTCTCATCAAACTTTGTAACCTTTTAAATTTTAAGCATCATGTATGATAACGTTGTCTCCTTTGCAACTAAAACACTAAACATGAAATGTCTTCCTATACCATTCATAAAATAGCCTTTTTAAAAAAGCATGTTTTCTTTCTGCCAAGGCTGTAATCCCCTGGACATTTGTTGATTGTCTTTAATTGTCCACTTATGGTTAAAATTAATAATTGAAAAATTGAAAATCTCTCAATAGATATAGAAAGTTCAGATCAGAGGAATTCTCATGTAATGTTTTTTACTATGGCCTGACCCATGTATTTGGATTCTGCTTGTATGAATTTCAAAGTGACATATTTCCTCTTTGCACTCCCCCTTTTGCTTTTCCAGTAGTGAGGTACCATGTTGATGTCCATACTGGGCAACTGGAGCAAGCAGGAACTGAGTCTGAAGTGTCCCTATGTCTCTATGGAGAGAGGGGGGACTCTGGTCTTAGACTGCTCTACAAATCTAGTATGCCAGTAAAATTTCAAAGAGGACAAGTAAGTCTGCACAAATATCTTTCCATGTTCTTAGCAATCACCCTGAAGGTGGTTGTACATGATTAAAAATTCAACAGATACCTAATAGTTAAAGTTTTCATTTTTGGATATCTTTAACACAAGTTTTGCTGACTCTATATTGGATGTACCTTGTTCTCAAAGATGTTTTTGAAAGAAAATAGTATGCACTATACTAGTAACGAATAATAGAACAAAGAAAAATATGTTAAAACTTAGTGATAGTTTAAGAAAAAGGAAAAAACTGAATTTGGTCAGGGATGTTCTCTTAAAGAATCCTTTTCATGTATCACTTTGTAATGCATGATAAAGACATTGCCTCTCCTGGAAGCCTACTACTAGTTGTTACGCCAGCATGCAGCATCATATGAAGTTACATGCTGAGACTTTACAAATCATCTTCGTGATTAAGCTTCTTCAGTTCATAATTGTGTATAGCATTTACCAGAGAGTGGGGAAGGTATATTATAGGTTGAATTTAAAATTGGGTAGGAGGTATAATTGTAATCAGTTTATAAGTAAGAGTAAATATGTTGGTTTAATGGTGTGCTTTGAAGTTTAGAGTCAGAACTACATATTTTTCTTCCTCAGTTCATTTTAGATATCACATTTTTCTATTATTTTTTCAAAGTATGAAATATAATGCAAATGCCAAGTGATTTCTTGAGTTTTGCAGTTGAGAAACTGTGGCAATAATATTTTAATTTTATTACCAGAATTATTTTACACAGTTCATATCATTAGCTACTGTTCTGTCTGGTTGTCATTTTCTCTACAATGTATCCAGGGGTATAATCAAAAAGCAGCAACATACACAATAGACTTAGTTTAATTCTGTCTTCAAATCTGAAGTTATTTTAAGAAACAAGAAGAACTCAGAATATCATTCAGGTAATCTTTTAGGACCTTGTGGTATTGTAGTTTTGGATGTACCCCAAAGCAGATCATAATACAAAGACTGGGTAAAAGTAATTTATCTCAAATATGCCAATAGCTATCTTTGAAATGAGTAGTGGGAAAGTGATGCTAAAAAGAGAGAAAAGCCAGTAATAAGGACAATAATGAGCTAGGGCTCCTTACTAGGGGCCATCAGAGATACCCTGTGGAACACCCCCTCAAAATTCTTGCACAAGGGGAAGCCTTTAGACAAAGAAGCAGTGAGATACAGGATTAAAAAAGAAAGCTGTCAGCACACCTAAACTAGCTACTTATTTGCCAAGGCATCATCTAAACCTAGAAATGGTTCTAGAAGACCGGGGTGGGTTTTTGTTACATATGATACAGAAAGTGATGTGTGTCATGAAGTATTCCTTGCAGAGGCACACTGAAAATACAGCATAGCGACAGTAAGACTATTCCAGGCAGTGCTGAGTAGATGTTCATTTATATTCTAATTTATGGAAATATCACCATTGGACTAGTAATGGTTATGCTTTAGTCTAAACAAGAAAAAATTTTCATCAACAATGCAGAACCAATAGTGGAGACCCAAATTGAAATTTAATCTGATAACAATGTAACCAACTGTTAATATAACCTATTCCATATAGGAAATACAAATAATACTGTCTTTGCATTTTTATCACATAGTAGGGTAAAGGTGGCTATTAGCTTTCATTTCTGGGAATGTCTCAGATTTAATTAAACTCATGATCCTTTCCTCAGGTAATTTTAGAGTGGTTTTTCTCAGGAACACTTTATGAGGAGGTAAAGTGTGAAGAATTTCTTTTAATACAACCAGTATAGCATTTACTTTAAGTTCTACATCTCTCTGGAAATGTCTGTAAGTTTTTGACATGGCCAAGAGACTCTATTAAGATTTAAAGTTCCAGGAGGCTTTTCACAGTAAACCTAAGAATATACTGTATATTATTTATAGAGGGGAAAGTATAGGAGAGGGGTTTATGGAAGGAAGGAAAGAATGATAGGAGGGTGGAAAGAAGGGAGGGAGAAAATTTATTCCTACATGTTTCAAAGTATATTAGTATTCTTCTAAACTAAATGTACTGCGTATTTGGCCGAGTAACTGTCAATCTAACCATCTAACAAACTGCATTATAGGGGCAGGAATCTAAGTAAGCAAAAAGCAACACTAGAAGCCATTGTCTTAGGTCACACTAGGTACTATCCCAAGTGGAACACTAGGTACTATCACACTAGGTACTATCCCAAGAGAGGAAAAAAGCACAGCCCAAAAGATATATTTTAATAGTTGAAAAGTAATTTCCTTGTTTTTCTTTCCTTATTACTCCCTTTGATGCTAACTATAGTAACATCTCTTTTAAAGTACTATGCTGCTTCTGGTAATCTGTGGATTATTATTGACTGCATTTGTCATGTGCTGGACTCTGGTTATTTCTGACAGTGTTTTTCTGTCTCCTGCACCAGATTGATACATTTCAAATAGAAGCAGTGTCGCTTGGAAAACTGCAGAAGGTGCTGTTGCACTGTGAGGCCAGTGACAAATCGCAGTACTGGTACTGTGAAAAAGTTGTTGTCAGAGAACCTGGTACAACATCTGAGTCTGTCTTCACCTGTGAAAGGTAGTTCTGGTCTGTGTGGTCCATCAAAAAAGTGTTCTGCAAGATGGGTAGTGCTGTGTGTATCAGCATGTGTTCTTCTGCACGAATTTGTGTCATTTCACAGTATCCACATCATGTGTCACTCATTGATAGAATATATAATCTATTGCTAAGCACTATAAGAAAATTTTACATTGTAATTATTATTTCAATGTGCTGGATATCACAAGGGGTCCAAAAATCTAATGCTAGAAATAACTACATAATTTGTGAGACTATTTGTTGGAATATTAGATTCTTTACATCCTAAAAGGCAGTGGTATAGCAACATTATAAGGAAATTAAGTAAGGAGAATTTTAGAGAAAACTCTCAGAACAAAACATAAGAAAAACAAAGATTAAAATTTAAGTAACATGGACTTTCTCCTGCACCCTGTAAACAATTGCTACCTGGGAGACAGTTTCCTCCATTTCTGACCTGACCCCACTGCCATTAGCTTTAAACCCCAGATTCCACATACACTTCTTTCTTGAAATGTCTTTGTCAGAACTTGGGCACTTCTTTGCTTAAGAAAATGTCACTCATTTTCACCAGAAGAAGTCTTGCTCTTTTGATCCTTGCTAGAAGTCTTCCTCTCTGCATCTCCACTAAATCCTTCCCTCTCAAGAAAGAGCTCAGTTTCAGCTTGACAGCCATTGACATTCATTGGTGCTTGGTCTGTCAATCACAGGGAAAAGGATGGACCCCAGACCCATGAACAGGATTCTGTTGTGAACACCTGAGTAAGAAATTTTGAACTTCATTAAAAAGTTTGAGGATTGCCCTGGAGCCTTTTTTCAAATAGATAATCAATAAGAAATGAGACAAAAATAAAATAGGCACAAACAGGGCATATTGAAAATTCAAGGATGTGGATTTGAAGATACCAAAGACATTTGCAACTTTAATTCTAAGAAAAAAGTGGACAAAAAATAATAAGTCAATTCAACTAAAAATATGAAAGGTATGTCACTAAAAAGTGCAACCACCCAAGATGACTGGAGATGACTGACCTGGAAAGGAGTAATGGGGGCCACACTAGGCCCTCCCTCTTTTTTGCCTTTTCAGTCATAAATTCGATTTCTTTTTCAGAGCACCTCTTTAATTCTCCCTGCCTTTTCTGTTTTGACTTCCTCTTTCCTAATCTGCTTCCTTATTTCATTACACCTAGTTATTGCAATAGTCTTCTAATTGTCTTTATTCTTTTCCACTGTACGCTGTCCAATACTTCCAGCCCAGTTACTATCATCATTCTCACTTTAGTCTATCCTTCTTTCTTTCTTTTTTCCTTTGCTCTATTTTGATTTTTTTAAAAAAGATTTATTTTATTTATACATACAGTTGGGGTACAGGCCAGAGGTGTGGAGCAGTGAGAGGCTTCACCAGAGATAGAGTGGGGAGCAGAACAGGCAGATCAGAAATACATTGCTGAGGGGAGCAGCAGGCGAGGCAGGAGAGGTCTGCCGCACCATGTGGGATTCTCCCCGGCCGGGCGTCGAACTCGCATCGCTGCTGCCGACAGCTCCACAGCGCAGCACTTAACCTCTGCGCCACCACTGAGGCCCTCTATTTTTGATTTTTATTATAAAATTTTATTCTAAAAATTTTTAGTCTAAAAATTTTCATGAAAATTTGTGAGGGTAAATATTGTTTCTAAAGCAGTTTTTAAGTTACATCATCTTCCTGTCCAAAAATCTTCCTTAATTTCCATTGCCTAGCAGACAAACCAAAACCAGCTTTACGATCTTTCCATTCAGGGGTATATGCCGTTTGATTCCATTTCTACCCTTTTAGTTTGCTTTTATCATTGTCTTTTTGCAAGATCTTAGTGAAATTAGACGACCTTTAGTTATCTGAACAAGTTCTTTTTAATTTTTCTTCTGTGGTCTCTTGGAGTGTCTTTCTCTTCACTCAAGAGTGCCCTTCCTCTACTCTCCTTGTCATCATCCTGTCCATTTTGTAAATTCACATTCTAATTCTGCTGCTATCTGGAGCTAATTGGTCCAGCTAGAAACAGTGTCTCTCTTGACCCAGTGCCTACTCAGAATTTAGCATAATGCATACACATAGGTATCTTAGAAACTGAGAGGCAGCACACAGGTATCTTACAGGCTGAGAGGCAGCTATAATTTATTCTGCACCTCAGAAGAGTTAAGGAGTGATTCATCCGTGGTTTTCTTCGTAGACTCTGATGAACTTTGTTATGTTAATCCAGTTGATTTATTTTACATGTGAAATCTCCTGATGATAATTTAGAGTCATTTATCATAAATTTCATGCTTACACATACATACCATCCCTCACTGTTGTCCCACCATCATTAGCCCACTGCCTCCATTACCCTTACCTACTGCAGTATTTTATTTCATGTCTCTACTATGTCAACATGGCCTTGTTTGGAAGGAAGAGATGCAAGTGATAGCTTAATTTAGTTTCAAAGGATTGTAGCTGGAAAAAATGAAATCATAAAGTGTATTAACAGCCATAAGCAATATAATAAATGTGTATTCTTCTGAGGTAACAAATGCTAATATCACATAAGAGTAAGATCTGATGAAATGGTAGCCAATGCTCATTTACACAATAAGTACCCTGAAGAAAAAAAGAGATTGCAAAAACCATTCCTTCCTATCTGTGGATTTAAAGAGGTGCAGCAGATCTTATTTTCTTAATTCTGAAGGCAGATGAGTAGTGGTACTAGGAACAACTCAGTGCCACTACCCTGTGCTTACAAAATCTTCTCTCAGCTGGTGAAAGGTCATGGGAAGCTTACCCTCAGCCAGATGAGAGTCTAGAAGGCTGCGCTGACCTGAGGAGAGACCTGCAGCCCTCTTAATTACGGGCTCCCCGGTCTCTCAGACCAGGTGGGTGAACGGGTCAAGGAGGGGTACTGATTATACTCATCATAGGTAATGGGCTCTGAGGTGCAGGCAAGATAAATGCTCAAGTATATGATACATTTGAGGGGATTTTGTAAAGAAAAATCTCAGTCATATTCCTTGATGCTTCTATATGGGACAAAAATTGACAGCACAACTGATTTAGGGCAGAGAGAAAGACCACCAAGTGTTAGTTTCTTTTGTAAGTCAAGGGGGGAAATGCAAAGTGTAGCTGTGAGAAGAGAATGCTTTTATGTACCACAGATGCTTCCTGTGAGGATTCGCATCTCCTTTTCTTTTTTTACCCCCCTCTTCAATTGAACACCCACATCCTTATGGTTTATTTTATT
Source organism: Scalopus aquaticus (assembly GCA_004024925.1). Classification (NCBI taxonomy): domain Eukaryota; kingdom Metazoa; phylum Chordata; class Mammalia; order Eulipotyphla; family Talpidae; genus Scalopus; species Scalopus aquaticus. The sequence continues at coordinate 127,161 of PVIJ01001495.1, read as the reverse complement.
CCTATACTAAGGATTTTATTTTTCTGCCTTTTGTATATTTAATATAGACTATACACCACTGAATCTATCATTAACACATAATATTTGGCTATTTGAGATTTGGAGCAAGCAAAATTTGTATTTGAATCAGGCAAACATTCAACTGACTATGTACTGAAGTAAATATTCTTATTTACTATTTGTATGAGTTTCATGTGACTGCTAAAACAAATTATTGCAGACCTGGTAACTTAAAACAATAGAAATCTATTCTCTCAAAGTTCTGGATGGCAGATAACTGAAAGCCAGGTATCAGCAGGGCAGTGCTCCCTCTGAAGGTTCTGAGCAAGGATCTTTCCTGGCCTTTTCTAGTGCCTCTCTATGCTTACTCAGAGTCCATGCTCTTCCTCGGTTTACAATTTCATCCTTCCGATCTCTGTCTCTTTTATCACATTACTGTTTTGCTTCTTTAGGTGTGTATCTCTGTGTCACTTCTCTTCTTATAAGGAGTCATGAGACAAGGGCTAACCCTGTTCCAATATTTCAGCATAATGAAGTATGACGGCAAAGAGTCTATTTCCCTAAAAGGCTACATTCTGAGGATTTGAGTAAACTATCTTGCGGCTTGGGGAGACACTGTTTAATACAGTATATTATTTAAGTGGATCCCATGAACTACTCTCCACTCAAGATTTGTTAGTATTAAGTTAGAGATCTCTAGACTTTCTGTGTGTTACCCAGCTTTTTGCAGTATTGTGTATGTATGTGTGTATACACCTGGACTTCAATGATGAAGTCATTAAAAAAAAGTAAATATTTATCTTTTGCAGAAACAATGTCATTTATAAATATATCTGTTGACTCACTTAAACAATGAGGGTCTAAATTTACAGATCATTAATAGCAAAGAACTTCAGCCTGAAGACAGGGAGGGCCAAAAGTCTCTCAATGTCACCTTCTATTACTTGTGATTGCCTTGGGAAATGACATTGACATGGACTTGTAGAAGAAGGTTATTTAAAATAAAGCAATTCTACCTAAAGCAATTCTAAATTGGAGACTTAAGAATGCAGGAATTAAAAATTTAGCTACACATAAGTGATATGTTTTAAAACTACCTAACTGGACTTGTCAAGGTAGAGCAACATGACCAGTTTTATTTTCTCAAAACCAAATCATAGGTAGAGTGACCTAAGGCATATTGCCCTAAGGAATAAGGACAAAATGCTGTATAGTTTTCCTTAGAGTTGGTTTTGCAGCTAACACTTTTAAAGTGTTTCAACCTCATTTCTATTCCAGATTCTTTGTTATGATTTTTTAAAAGAAAAGTTGAGAAAATTTCCTTTGTTTAAAAAAATGGAAGAAAAGACTTAAAACGGTCTCTATTATGGATAGAATAGACTATCAGCGAATTCTGGATATTTTTTGTAGGTGGGATGCCACCTCCTCTCCAGGCCCGTCCTCATTATCCCATAATCTTATTAATTGTTGAAAAAAGTCTTTTGTTCCATTAAAATAACTGTGAGCCTTGGCAGATGTGAAGCAGGTATTTGAGCAGAGGCAGGAAAGAAGACATTCCTCACATCTTGGAATTGTACACTGTGGAAAGCACTGCTGCTGAAATTGGCCTTGACCACACACTGAGCCAGGAGTCTGGCTCTTTTCTGCTCTGGAGTGGCCATCTGAGTTTCCTGACTTCTTTTTTTTATTTATTGTTATTTATGTCTTTTACATTTTGTATTCCCCTTGGGCAGCCCACCACCAATTCACCCGTGATCCATCTCCATGGTCCCCTGTATTCTCCTCTCTTCCATTTTGTGCCCTTATCCTCCCCCCGCCTCCACTGCTGAGTGTCTCTCTCCCACCCGGCCTCCCTATAGTCCTGTCATAAGTGAAACCATTCGATATTTTTCTTTTTCTTTCTGACTTATTTCACTGAGTATGATCCCCTCTAATTCCATCCATGTCGCTGCAAATTGCATGTGTTTATCTTCTTTCCATGATGAATAGTATTCCATTGTGTATATGTACCACATCTTCTTGATCCAATCATCTATTTTTGGGCATTTGGGTTGCTTCCGTACCTTTGCTATTGTGAATAGTGCCGCAATGAACATATGGGTGCGTGTATCCTTTTGGATTAGTGTTTTTGTGTCCTTTGGGTAAATTCCCAAAAGTGGTAGTGCTGGGTCGTATGGGAGCTCCATGTTTAGCAGTTTGAGGAATCGCCATACAGCTTTCCATAGTGGTTGGACCAGTTCACATTCCCACCAGCGGTGTAGAAGAGTTCCCTGACTTCTAATCCAAGCCTTCGCTCCTTCTTCCTCCCCCATGTCTAGAGTCTAGCAGGCTGTCGCTGATGTATTTACTAGTGCATTAACAAAAGGTGTGTCACCTTTGCCAGGGAATCTTTTCTGAAACCTCTGCTTGGGCTAACTGTTGTTTCCCTTCATGCCCTTTCCAAAAGTGCATAACAGTAGCTTGGCATGTACTATATTTAATTATATTTATGTGTTTCTGTGTCTATTTTACCTCCCCCAACTCTCGAAGACTTTCTTTAAGGTCAGGTTGATGTCTTATATTTTTACTTTCATACCCTTCCATGGGTCCTGATAGGTTAACATGAAATTTGTGTTCAGTAGAACCGGAGATCATATATTAACCAAGATGCCATAAGCCCTAAGGGAAATCATGTTAAATGAAGGATTTGAAATTAGAACAGGGAATCTAAAGAGTTTAATGTTTTTAAAGATTTATATTTGTCTTAATCTCACTAGGACATGCACAAACAAATTTATCATTAATGTGCATTTTTAAGTATTAATAATAGGGAATGATCCTTAGAATTAGCCTAGGAGTTTCAAAGACAAAACCAAAAACAACAATGTCCCCTCATATAGATTCTTAAGCAAAATATGGTTTACTTCTCTCAGTCTTGAAAAACTGAAGTTACTGGTTGCTTTTTCTGTCTGGTAGAGAGGAGTGCATTTTCTGTGACTCCCACTCGGTGGGAGTGGGGCTGTATCTTGATGTAGGTGATTTTTAAACACTAGCAAGACTAATAATCACCCCTCCACCATTTAATCATTATTATTCATGGAGCATTTTACTTGCTTAATTGCTTTGTGCCAGCTTTGATGGTTATCCTAAGAAAATTACAAATGAAGGCTCAAGCTCTTAGGGGTTTATAGTCAAAGACCTTTGGTGACCGCAACACAAACAGAGAGCAGAACATAGTTGATACTCAGGAAGTAGGTACTAAACTGGTGAATTTAAAATGGACTAGAAAAGAACACAAGGGACCATGGAGATGGATCACGGGTGAATTGGTGGTGGGTTACCCAAGGGGAATACAAAATGTAAAAGATATAAATAACAATAAAAATATATCTTGGAAAAAAAAACTGGTGAATTTGTAAATAAATCATAAAGTAAGTCATATACAGAACTGGATTGAAAATATCATTTGAGGAGGGGGTCAGGAAAATAACCAGGAATGGCCCAGTACAAACAGCACCCTTCTTTTGCTTCAAGACAGTTGGCAAGGGAACATTCATTTAGGCCAAGCTATATGTGAATATGTTAATCTGTGGTGCTAGGTTTAAAATTTATTTTAAAACTGCCTCCCATCAACCATTATAGGCTTCTTTTCTAATTCTCCTCATTAGTGTATGTTTTTCTCTCTTCCGTGGACATTCTGTAAGGATATTAATACTGTTGCCTCACATGTCTTAGCTCATTTTATTCTTTCCTCTGCTTATCTTTCAACACCCAGGATAAAATGATATCCAGTGCTGAAGCTTTCTCTGCTTGCTTAACCAGAAGTGAACTCATCTTTATTCTCCTTAAGATCCTCCGGTGCTTTGTTTAGAATTCTATGTAATATTTTCCACATAACATCCATTGTCATTGTTTGTGTACATGTTTGTCTCATGTTCTAGTTGATAAGCTTCTTAATGGTAGGATCTCATTGGCTTCTTGCACCTTGTTAGAACTTGGCAAATATTTAGAGAAAGGAAGGAAGGACGAAATGATGGAGTGGTAGGAAGGGAGTGATGGAGTAAGGAAGGGAGGGCGAGGAGGACTAATAAAGTGGAATCCCAAGTTGGAAAAAACCTTAGAGGTCATCTAATCCTTACATGCATTTTCTCTATCACATCTTCAGATGTTTCATTAAAAATTGTTTATGTATTCTTTTATTTTCAAAACCATTCTGCCTGTGTACAAAGGGTTTTATTTTCCTTTTCTGGGATATAGGGGAATGATGAATAGCATAACATAGATAAGAAAGGATCTTGTAATCTTGATAAAATATAGAAATGTAAAATACTGTTTAATAGGGAGAGGAGAATAATAAAAATTATCATGAGACAGTGAGCAATCTTTTTTTTTTCTGAAAGAGGCCACTATTAATCATTCCTTGCTATTCTGAGCATGTATTTGTGCTATTGCAGATTTCTGAGCTCTTCTTTGTCAGTTTGAGCCATTCCTTGGTATAAAAGTGACAAGTAGTGATGGTGGTGAACTGACAGAATGAGGCTCAGTGATGAATCTTGCTCTTTTTTTTTTTGGACTGGGGGTGGAGACATAGAATCTTCTTATAAGCATTTAGTATTTCTTCTGCCATTTTCCATGTGAATGGGGGATTGTCATATCTAAAATGTATCTCAGACAAAATTTAATCTATATCACCTTTTTTTTTAAAAAAAGATTTATTTATTTATTCATACAAGCTGGGGTACAGGCCAGAGGTGTGGGGCGGCGAGAGGGCCTACCAGAGACAGAGTGGGGAGCAGAACAGGCAGATCAGAAACACACTGCTGAGGGGAGCAGCGGGCGAGGCAGGAGAGGTCTGGCGCACCATGTGGGACTCTCCCGGGCTGGGCGGGGCTTCGAACTTGCATCCGCGCTGCCCACAGCTCCACAGCGCTGCGCACAACCGCTGTGCCACCAGGGAGGCCCCTATATCACCTTTTTTTAATACCCTTTCCCCTCCAAAAATAACCCACATGTTTTGGGGCAAGATAACTCAAACACATTCCATGGTTGTCTAATCTTAAAGACTTAGAGAAATTTTTGTTTGTTTTTCTATTTGTATTTGAAAATTAGCTCAGTGATCTGGGGATACATAAGTATGCTTTTGCTGGTGGCTGCATAGTATGTATGGTTTCTTGTGCAAACAAGCTCTTTCTGCTTGATTTTTATCCCATTCCTTTAATATCATCATACTCCACTCAAGTCATACTGCTCCAGTACTCCCATCTGTTCAACTCACTTTGGCAGAGTTTTCATGTCCTAATGTAAAAACATCGTTCACAATTGTCAATGACTAGCCTTGTCTAACTCTCTCAGATTCTTTTTTTCAGCAAAATCTGAGATAGAAATTAAAGGATGGATGTGGACACATGCTTAGGCAGGTAGATAGATGCAAGTATACAGAAGACATTATGCATGTGCTATGACTAACTCTCATTTAGAACAACTGAAGTCTATCCTATTCTATTTTTTAAATTTGAATTTATTATGTATTTCAAAATTATTGGTGGTAGTTTTACGTCTTTGTATCCTATTCTACTCTTTAAAAAATGATACATGAGTAAAGATATAATGATAATATGAAAGTATAGAAATTATGGCTACTAAAGGAATTCGGATTTAATACTCTTGATATTTCAAGTGTTTAAGAAAATTGAATCTAGAGAAATATCGAGGGTATTATTTTTAATTGGTATCAAATATTCTAAAGATCCTGTTACTTTACGAGACATAGCATTGTTTTAGTACAATATCTTCTGAAAACAAGAGAGAATCATACAAAAGACTTTCTGTATAGACTAAACAAGGAAAAAGACTAGAGAATGGTTTTTGAAAATGTTAATCAAATCAATCCATAATCTGGATTTGGCTTTCTGGATGAGAAATTCACTAAAGCTTAATTTTACAAGACAACTTTGAAGGTAATTTTCATGGAACCCAACTTTAAGAAATAAAGTTTGACATTACAAACTAGAAATTCATCAGAGAGTCATTCACTCTCTTTGGATTTTCAAGGACTTCATCAAAAATCTTCAGGTTTTTTTTTAATATATATTTTTATTGTTATTTATGTCTTTTACATTTTGTATTCCCCTTGGGTAGCCCACCACCAATTCACCCGTGATCCGTTTTTGCTCTGTAGAACAAGTTGTTCTGAGAGACTTATCTCCCAGATCTTTGGCTTATATCTTGCTTTTAGTTACAAAGTACCAACTGGCCCTAACAATACAGATACTATGAAGCTTTCATGCAGTACTATAATAGTCACAGTTTATATATCACTAAGTCAAGATATTAAGAGAGATTTATCTGATCCATTAAGTCGGGGTCAGGTGTCTGTTTTTGCTCCAGTCAGCTAGGTCCTCTGTATAAAAATTGCTATCCAAGGCCTACCTTTTTATGCCACATCAAAAAGGGGGAAAGGGGAAATGACATTCATTCAAAATATATTTGCTATAACACCAACTATATACAAGGTATTTTTTGACCTTTTGTCACATCAGATATCATGGTAAATTTATGTATATTTTAGTCATGTATCCTTATAGTATTGGTAATATAATTTACACATGGGATATCAAGGATTAGAGAGATCAAGAACATGGGTCACTAATCCATGTTAAGAGTCAGGTAGTCTGGCTCCACATCAAATCCAGAGTCCATGGTCTTAAATATGGCTGAGATAGTACTGGAACAAAAACAGACACAAAGACCAATGGAACTGAATAGAATACACAGAATTAAAGCCGCATATCTATGAACAACTAATCTTTGACGAAGGAGCAAAGAAAATGCAGTGGAACAAGGACAGTCTATTCAATAAATGGTGCTGGGAAAACTGGACAGCCACATGCAAAAAAATGAAACTAGACTACTACCTCACACCCTGCACAAAAACCAACTCAAAATGGATAAAAGACCTAGACATAAGACCTGAAACCATAAAATGTATAGAAGAAAATACAGGCAAAACTCTACAAGACATACATCTCAGCAAAATCTTTAAAGACACATCCCCCAAAGCGAGGGAAGTGAAGGACAAGATGAACAGGTGGGATTACATCAAAATAAAAAACTTGTGTACAGCAAAAGAGACATTAACCAAAACAGACACCCTACAACTGGGAAAAGATCTTTGCACACAATACATCCGATAAAGGACTGATAACAAAAATTTACAAGGAAATCACACAACTCAACAAAAACAAAGCCAATAACCCAGTCAAAAAATGGGCAGGAGAGCTCAAAAGGCACTTCTCCAAAGAAGAAAAGCAAATGGCCAACAGATACATGAAAAAATGCTCAACATCACTTATAATCAAGGAAATGCAAATCAAAACCACAATGAGATACTACCTCACACCTGTGAGGATGGCACACATTAAAAATATAGGCAATAACAAATGCTGGAAAGGATGTGGAGAAAAAAGAACTCTTACTCTTCTACACTACTGGTGGGAATGTGAACTGGTCCAACCATTATGGAAAGCTGTATGGCGATTCCTCAAACTGCTCAACACGGAGCTTCCACATGACCCAGCAATACCACTTTTGGGAATCTACCCAAAGGACACAAAAACAGTAATCCAAAAGGATACATGCATCCGTATGTTCATTATGGCACTGTTCACAATAGCAAAGGTATGGAAGCAACCCAGATGTCCAAAAATAGATGATTGGATCAAGAAGATGTGGTACATATACACAATGGAATACTATTCAGCATGGAAAGAAGATAAACACATGCAATTTGCAGCGACATGGATGGAATTAGAGGGGACCATACTCAGCGAAACAAGCCAGAAACCATGAGAAAAATATCAAATGATTTCACTTATGCCAGGACTATAGGGAAACCAAATAGAAGAGAGACACTTGGGGAGTGGCGGGAGGGGGAGGATAAAGGCACAAAATGGAATAGAAAAGGACACAAGGGACCACGGAGATGGATCACAGGTGAATTGGTGGTGGGTTACCCAAGGGGAATACAAAATGTAAAAGATATAAATAACTATATATATATATATATATATATATATATATATATAAAATATGGCTGATCTCCTTGTTCTGACATATAAAGGAAATTATGGAGATAAAAATTTAGCTGCAAGGATGGGATACATGAACTAAAGCAAATCAAGGAATTTGCATAATTAAGGAATAGATTGTGTATTTTATTAGATTCCAGATGAAGAAGAGAAAGAATACTTGTGAGTGAGGTTATCAGAAGGAAGTGGAATCTCTTAGAGTTTTTGGGAAAATGGAGATATGAAGGTCCTGACAGTTGAGTAGAGCTGTGTATGTTCATTGTTCATTTTTATACCTCTAGTTAGCATCATTTGGTGATTTCAAGACCCACATGAAATAAATCCCACAGCTCATTCTCTGTGCTCCTTGATGTTCTCAGATCCATTGACCCCCTCAGATCCAGTCCCCCATAAGTCACTTCTCTATGTGACTTTTCCAGAAGCCTCCTGTGCTTCAGAACCATGGAATCTCATCTCTGTACCTTTCCAGTGCTATTCTCTCTTTTTGTGGTGCCCTTCCCTCAACTCTTCTTTGCCTGTCAAACATTTACTTACCAATCAACTTTCAGATCAAGTATTACCACTTTGAAGTTTGTTTGTTCCTTCCTTTGCATTTTCCTATTCTTGCTACTCAGAGCTGATGGGTCTCCTTTTCAACACCTATAATATCTATATTTCTCACATTACCTGCCATTCTTTGTATGTTTATACTATTACACATCTACTTTATTCTTTTACACTGAAGGAGCCTTCAGCTTAGACTCCTTATCTGTTTTTTTTCCCCTCATATCCCTAGTTGTTAGTAAAGTATCTGACACACAGATACTTTCTAAATATTTGTTGAATAGATAGATGGATGGAAGAAATGAAGTATGCTTGACTGTGGACTGTAATAGTAACATTTATGTACCACGTAATAGTACATAAATATTTTTATATAACTATTTCAACTTCACAGCAGCTCTGTGAGATTGGTAATTTAGTCAAGAAACCTGAGCTTAAGAGGATAATATCACAAAGCCATTAGGCAGTAAAGTTGTTTTTTTGAACTCAGCCTTGGCTTTTTCTGCAACAAGGATCTTCTAACATAAAAGTTTGCCTGGTTCATAGGGAAACTGCCAGGATGAGCTATTATTCAGCCCTTAAAGTATTGAATAGTAGTATTTTCACCAAATTTTAAGTTAATGTGATTCTTTTTGGAGACACCGAGGAAAAGTCATTAAATAAAGCTATGTGAAAGCAATTCAGAAACCCCTGTATGAAATGAATTAAAATGGTAGAACTTTGGGGTGTTTTGCAAGATGTGGCAGAGTAAAAATACTGGACTTGTGTTCTCCACATACTCATGATTAGATTGTGGCATAACATAAACAAACCTCCAGAAGGCAAAATGCACAACCCCAGCAGGGACTAGGATCAACCCTCCTGTGGATAGGGGTAGGAAAACTTTAAGTGACCTGTGTTTATAGTGATACCGGGGCAATACAACCCATGAGAGAGTGGGGTGGCTGCAGTGGAAACCACCCTACAGTTAACTCAGGGCCATACACTAACATCAGGGACTCTTGAGACCTGGCATAACACTGGATGAAGGGGCATGCAGAGTTGGCACTCAGATAGAGGGTGGCACTGCTGGAAAAATACAGGAGCAGGGTTGCAGAGTGAGGATTACTGACTTGAGCCCAGGGTTCTCAATTTAAAATGTCTGCATCCTGAACTGCCAGGGAAAAAACAAGTCATATCACTTGTGTTTACTCATAGAAGATCCTACTACCCAAAGCCAATGCTGGGATAGCCCTGCCACCATTTCCTCAGGGCTAAAACCTTGAGAACAAATGAACTCTTGCATAAAGCTGAGTTTATTTTATTTTATTTTTTTATAAATGTATATTTTTATTGTTATTTATGTCTTTTACATTTTGTATTCCCCTTGGGTAGCTGAGTTTAAACACCTGCTAACAACAAAGTAAACACCCCAAGGTAAAGCCCTGGAAAAGAATAATCCCTGACTTATGAACCCATATTGACTACAACCCATGTCCAGCACTATATCTCATGTTCAAAAATAGCATAGAGGTGGAAGCTAATATGAAATTATAAGAGATACTTTAAACCAAGGAGCTGGTTTAGAGGAGCAGATGACACCGGACTCCCACCACACAATTCTAGTACCCGCAGTATAATAGAGAGCTTTAATCCCTGGCATTCACTGGAGGTAATCGTTCAGTGCCCTCTGCCCCAGTAATTATTTTCTTATTACCCCTTAATGATACCAGTTCTTTGATTACTTCAACGGATGCAAAGGCAACATTCTAAAATCCAATCCCTTCTACAACCCATAAAAAATAAACAGAAGAACATACTACAAACACTGGAACAACAACAACAAAAACCCATGAGGATAGTATCAAACCAGTAGAACTGCAGAACATCTTGAGGAGGAATTCAAGAAAATAGGTATAACAATATTTATGGAACTCAAAAAAACACCAGAGGCTATAACGCAGGAACAGAAACAATGACTGAGAAAATATGAGGCACTTAAAACTAGAAGTAATAGATTTAAGAAATCCTGTAGCCAAATTAAAAAATATAATTGAGGGATTTAACAGCAATGGAGAGAATTAATGAACTTGAAAGTACAATGGTAGAGAATACACAAATGGAACAACAAGAAGAAAAAAGGATGAAAGAAAAAAGTGTAAATGTCTTTTGTTTAACCTAAGAGAGATAATATTTGTATCATGGGAGTTCTAGGAGAGGAGAAAGACATAAAAAATTTATTTAAAGAAATATTTGCTGATAACCCTCTCAATCTAAGAAATGAACCAGACTTCATTTTCGAAGAGGCCCAAAGAGTTCCAAACAAAATAAATAAGACACATTATAATAAAACTTTTCAAAGTCAATGACTAGGAGAGACTACTAAAAACATCAGGAGAAAAAAGGGTAACCTGTAAGGTGCCATCAATCAGACTGTCAGAGACTTTTCAGTAGGAGCATTATAGTATTGAAGGGATCAGCAAGATTTAGCCATTAGAAAAGATGAAATACAACCATATCAGCAAAATGGAGGGAGTTTAAGAAAATTATGTATAATAAAGCAAGTCAGAACAATAAAAAAATACTGAACAGCAGTACCATAGCAGATGATTTGATAAAGTGAAATAATTACAAAAACTAGTGGATGTTAATTAATACTGCGTGGGCTCTGAGATTAAAGCAGAATGGGAAGGGTACGGAATAAGAAGTTATAATGGATGGTGGTGGACCTTATATTTCTGTACCAAATTTCTCTCTAACCAATGGACAAGACAGTTTCTAGACCAGTCTTATTAGCAGGATTAAAGTCTTGGATCTGCCATTGCCTCTGTAACAGCTTGGTATGGGGAGTGCTCTACTGGAACCCCAGTTGCATTTAAAGGCTTTAGTGGTTTAGGACTGATAAGCCTAGCAAAGGAGATAGAAGTAAGTTTAGCAAATTGGAGATTTTATCCTTCCAACCACAGTTGTGATGTCAGCCTTACTACAATGATGAGTCGATTGGAATGTATTTGACATTATAAAAAAAACTTTTTTAGTTATCTTTTAACATACAAATTTAATGCAGAATCAAGCTTATTGTAAAAATTTTGGGAAACAAAAATTTTCTCTTTTTTTTTCTTTTCCTCAGATGGCTTCCCTTTATGTCTCTGGGCATAATTCATTCAGAAATTGAACTTTATCTTCAAGGTGAGGATTAATGAAACCTTCAGTAGAAGAAAGTGCAAGATGATTTTAATACAACTGGACATCATGGAATATTCCTCAGTTGCCCACAGACTGTCCCCTTTGATAGTTTGTCCTTCACATCAGATTTATATTATTCTTTACAGTGAAAATAAAATAATAATTAAAGATGTGTCTTTGTAATGTTACGTGCTCTACTATAAGTTAAAATTCAACTTGAGGATTTGCTACTATTAAGGAGTTAAACTCACACTTCCTTTTCTCCCATTCATAATGCCATCAGACAGATCTATTATTAATTGCACTTCACTTTTATTTTTGCAGAAATGCAAATAGATCATCAGCCTAAAATACAAGAGGAAGCAAATGGTAAATGTTGTTGTCACTTTTCATCTTTTAATCGTGAAATAATCTTTTTCTATGTCAAGATTTCCTTCCTTGTGTAATTTATATTTTATGAGTTTATTCTAGTTGAATTTAAACATGGATTGAAAAATATTTAAAATAAGGCATTATAGTTTCATTTAAAATAAATGAACATGAGGAGCTTTAGCCCCGAATGCTTTTTACCTTCAACAAATATATCAGACACAATCATTTTAAAAGAATAATTTCAATTGTATTTTTTCTTAATAACTTTGCATTTTGATTTCTCAGTTTTCTTTTTAAGTCTTTTGAGATTAGCTTTTTCTGTTAGATCCTCTTCAACCTGCAATTGTGTTTTAGTATATTTACATTTTCAAGCTGATCTGACTGAGCTGGATAAATATAGATTTTTAATATGCATACCAAGCAAAAACCCTGTATGTTTTCTAAAGTGTTTGCACTGTGTGTGTAATTTGAAAGTAGGCAAGGGTTAATTCTGTTAGAAAGTTCTGTGTAGATTAGGATGTCCAACAAGATGCAAACATTCCTTGTGCACTCTGAAAAGTAGTTTAAACTAGCTTTTTCATTTACTGATATTAGACATTGCACTTTGACTTCTATTTTTACTTTTTGTTATTTAGTTATTTATACAGGAAAGGCTCTGCATCTATCAGAATATTAATATGGTCATAATTTTTCATTCCAGAGTCTCTCAGTAATTTTAAGGGACCTCAAAAGGTCCCTCTGTCTTACAATAAGCCCTAAAGCTTGAATGACATCATAAATAGAAAAATTATCCAGTAATTCCAGAACTTTCTGGGATATATATGAATAATATACACTAATAGTTTTAAACTGAAGATTTGAATTAGGAGTGAAACTACTGAAAGTTCTTTATTAATAACATTATCCATGTTGCCAATGTCAGTAATAAATACAATGAAGCAGAAGTGTTTACATAGCAGTCTTTTGGATATGCTTTATTAGTATGATTTTGTTTAAAATTAAAATAATACAAAATGTTTCTTATAATTAATTTTTATGGCCTCCTTAAAATATTTTAATAGTACATTATTTGTCTGTGATTGGTCCTCTTCATTTCATTTTTAAATTCCTAATGTGATATAATAAATTTTCTTAAGATACTTTGTAATGATCCATAATGGCAGCCATGTCACTAAATAGCCACCTTTTCTTGTCCTAAGGTTCTATTTAGTGCCTGGTGCAGTGTGGAATAGCAGCACTATGGTAACAATATTGAACATATATAGTGGCTGATATGTAGAGTCTAAATGGTTTAGATATATTGATTTACTTAATCCTCACAATATCCTATGAAGTAGATATCATTATTCCATTTTATAGGTGATGAAACTAGCAGACACGTTTTTTAAAATTTGCCTAAATTCACAAATGTGGGAAAAAGCAGATTTAGAACTTAAATCCAAATGGTTTGACTCCACAATCTGTACTGTTCTTGCATTAAAAGAGCTTCTAACTGCTCAGTCATTTAAAAAAAAGTGTGCTTTTATATATGTATATCTTTTATGTCTTTGGATTTATCTTGGTGTATTAATTTTCTCACCTGTTATGCTATATTTAGATCTTTAGTGTTCAACCTTTCTCCAGAACCAAATGAAACGATGTTTTTAATTGTCAGGGAAGATTATTATTAGTAGTATCCTAATTATTATTCTTTACCCAGAACTTTGTGGAGAGAGGAGGAGGAGGAGGATGATGATGGTGATGATGATGATGATTTTGGTAGTGGGAGATTTTTTTTTACATTTATAGAAGTGAAATAATGTGCTGTAAAGTTTGGTGGTTTTTCTTTGTTGTTGTTGTTGTTGTTGTTGTTGCAATTCATTCCAGATTTTCATGATGTTATAGTGAGAGAGTTTTTAAAATATCACCTCAGAAAATTGGCTCTGAAGTATCAGAAACTTGTCTTCTATCAAACAGTAAATGAAAGAACTAGTGTTAGAATTCAGCTCTTATCCGTTAAACAAAATGATTTCACTTTAAATGAGTTTGCTTCCTACATGCTCAAGGTTCCTGACATGAGGAACTTTAAAATTCTTGAAGCATTTACTTGCTTATTTACAGGCAATGCCAACTCTCTGGAAGATAATTAAGGAACTTAGTGGATTATCTGCAGTAAAGATAGTTATAAAATACTTTTTACTTCCTTTCAGTTCTCGCTTCTATCACTGGCCTTACTAGCAAATAGTGTCTCCCAAGGAAGGAGATTGATACTTAATTACTAGTGTTAACTAAAAATAATTAAGAACACAAAGTATTCTATAACATCATAGTAGATTCTGAATACAGTATAGATGGCTTTGGTTTGCTCTCAGCTCTGATCATTTCTGGCATAAAGTTTTGTAAATATGTGGATAATAATGATGGGCTATCTGAGCTACCATCAGGGAGCCTGCTGTGTGTGAAGTCTTATTTCCTCACAGGAAGACACACTGTGGGTGTTTGAGAATCTGGGCAGGACTAAGAGGTCAGTGTCCCAGAGAAGTGTCCATAAAATGCACAGCTGAGATGCCAGAGAAACCATCTCTGGGATTGCCTTATCATCCCCAATGCACATAGATTGAAACTGGGTTAACAATTTCCAGTGGGGTTTAATGGGAGGAGGAGAATTCATTGTGTGGATAAGTTTGGAACCAAGAAGAGGAGGGTGAGCCCAAAGGAATTCTCCTCCACAGAGATAGGTGTTTGAGTGACTTACTGTTTATTGCTTAGAACCGCTAGTATGAGTCTGCTAGGAAGTGTTAAGTAAGCAGCCAAGAAGATGATAGAGTGCTTCCAAGACCCTCCTGTTTGACTTTTGCCTCATTTTTCTCCCAACATTAAATGGTCAGTGTTTGGTTATTCATTAATGCTACATTAGTTCTAGAATATTGGTTCACAGCTTTGCCTAACTGAAACAAAATGTCCATAATTCAATGATTTAATTGAATGGAGTGAATTTATAATAAAACAGTAATGCTCTGCTTTTAGCCTCTTCAGACTATCCAACAGTTTTGTAAAAACATTTGCCACAAAGAATCTACCCTCAACCAATTTGTATTTAAAGATAATTTGCAGAAAGCATAGCGTGGTTTGGGGTGAAACATATTTAATCAAGTGCCAATCTGAGGCAGAGTTTCTAAACCTTGGAACTATGGACACTGGGATTTAGGGGACATTCGTATATATCATATGTTTAGCAGCAGACTTACTCACTGGATGGTAATAATAACCCTTCCCTAGTTGTGATCACACACACAAAAATATTGTCTACAGGCATCAACAAATGTTCCTGATCACAAAATAATCTCAGTTGAGAGTGACCAAGAGAATAGTAGTTCTATTGGAAATGGGAGCTAAAGAGTGTTGGAATAGACATGTGAGGGAGATGTGTTAAGCAGTATATGCTAAAAATATCCATAATAGCGGCATTTTTTTGGTCCCATGTGCTCTTCCAGAATCTTGCCAATCTAATTGAAAGGTGCTATCAACTTACGTAACCTTTGAGACTGCTTCAATGAATAGTGTGCAGCAGAAGTTACTCTATGTAACATTTCTACTGTAAAATGATTACTCATAAAAGGTAATATTGCTTCTCCCCTTGCTCTCCCCCACCCAATCTCTCTCCCTCTTTCAAATCTCTGGAACCAGCTATTATCTGAGGAACCTCCGACTGCATGGGGGGACATGAACACTGTTGCCTGAGCTCTGGTTGAGTTTCCAACTGGCAGCCAGCGCCAACTTTCCACTCTTGTGAGAGTGACGTCTTGGAAGCAGAGTCTCCATCTGCAGTTGAGCTGCCTGAGCTGACTGTGGAGTAGAGATGACCCTTCTATGCAGAGTCTGGCCCAAATTGTAGATTCAGTGGCAAAATAAATCATTGTTTTAAGCTCTTAAGTTTTAAGGTGGCACGTTACACGGCAATAGAAAACTACAGTTATAGAATTGGTAGAGTTCATATAGATCTGCATTTGTGTGTCAAGATTTAAATTGTAAATATATATTGGATAATGAATTGCTATCCTATGCAGTGTGCAGTGATGTGGTTCTGAAGGTAGATTAGTGCCTAGTAGATTTCTTGAAGGCCAGAGCATGAAGTACTTGAGAATTGTGAGTAAATACTGAGACAAGTTAAGGTTGGATAACCGATCAACAGAGGCAGTGGGGCTTAGAGAGGTTTAGTGGCAGGCATGAAGTAAAACTAAAGGATGTTTGGGTTAAGGACACAACAGAAATCCCAGAATCTGGAATCTGGGTTGAGGATGGTCACAGGGAATCTGAGGCACCTGAAAGGAATGTGACATTTAGCTAAAATGTTCTCCCTGCAAGGAATGGAGTTAAATGCATTAAACAAAGAGGAAGAGGATTAATGGTAAACTGTGCTAAAGTTTAGTCATCCTGCCTTAATAGTATAATATGCAATAACCTGCAGCATGCAGAGAGGCTACTGAACAGCCTGGTTAACTGCAGATTCTAAGTCTTGAGTGCACAACTTATGCTGTGGTCTGAGGAGATCAATATTTCTCTGTATCTCAGTTTCTTTGTTATAAGATGGAGACAGTAATATAAACTGAGCATTGTTATTCCTGGTACAGCTAATATACCCAATAATTACTAATTTTAAGTGTTACTTTTCTTTGCAATTAAATAAATCACAGGTTTTGAGTATCCAGCAGCAGGTCTGTAGTGCAAGCATTTGGGCTGGAGGATATGGCCCATGGTGTCACCTGTCTCTGTTAATGGTTCTTCTTTATTGAGCCCTTAAATTGGGGTGGTCTCTCCCATCATCATACACTGATAAATAATAAGCATAATCATAGAAATGAAAAAGATTCACCCTAGATCAACATCAATATAAAACATATAATAGTTTCTGATAGTGTTTTATGTTTGCTTTCTGAACTTAAAATGTAGAATATTAAACATTGCTTTAAACCTTTTATTCTAGGAAACATAACTGTTTCTAATTCTGTCTTATATTTAGCCCAGTTTCTGTGATAGGTAGAACACAATGTAATGTTTTACATGTGTAATAGGATTAATTATGTTCATCTATTGGAACAATAAAAATATTTTAAAAGCACTTAAAAACAAAAAAAATCTCATGATCCTCTTATGAGGTTGTATTTTGAAGGACTTTTCAGTATATATACACAGAATTGTTTGGAGATTAAATTATCATGTTATAAAATATGTCTTGTTGATAGTATCTTTGCCAAATCTCAGTGAAATATATTTATATGCCCTTCAAAATGTGGGTGATACAAGGTCAGTATTGTTTTTATTACCTTTGTACTAATAACAAAGCCAAATATGAGACAAATAATAATGTCCTTGTTCTTTGAATAAAAAAATGACACCTCATCAGAGGGACTTGTTCTCTGTTAATTGAGAAAGTTATATTTTATACTGATATGCTTTTAATAATAGCTAGAACATCTTTCTCCACATATGCAGTATTTACTTTTCAAAATATTTCATAACAGACCCCAAAACCTTATATAAATTATTCAGTTATTCATTTTTCAAGAGGCTACTGAGTACCGAATATTGTACTAGGCACTGGGAATATAGAAATATTTAAGACTAAAACTTGTAACAAGCTGCTTACAGCCTGGGTGGGTAGATGGGTTAGGAAAGGACGAAGAGATGGACGAAGAAATATATCTAAGGTTTGAAGTGTGCCAAAGGGCAACAGGGGCATGGTCTGAGGGATTCCTTCTATTTACAGGGGAGGGTGTCTGGAAATGCTTCTTAGAGGAGGTCACCTTTGAACTGAGCCTGGAGACATAGGTGTTCACCAGATGGAAGGAGAAGAGCGGCAGAGGGATTTCACAAAAAATCCAGGAGCTGGGAAGGAGTTCTTCAGGATAGCTGAAGGGTGGTTCATGGAGAAGTGGTTATGTGAGGGGGAGTTTCAGATGATCAGAAGTTCCTTTAGGGAGTTGTGGGCAGTACACGTTAGTATTATGAACAGCCTTATTAAACATTTTACTGGCCTCCAAATGTATAAATAATGTCAAAGTAGCAGTATGGATGTAAAGATAAAGTGTGATTTAGTCTGACCCCTCTCGTGGTGCAAAGGGATGTGGGAAAGGAATCTAGGATTCAGCACCTTCATTCTAGGGTACCTTTCCATACTTTGTAGGGCTTTTGTTCCCCTGCAGTTCTCTTGCATATTTCCCTGCTCAACCTCTCTTAAGCAGGAGCAGAAGAAGTGTTTCACGTACAGTGGTATAGGTCTTGTAGGCTGTCTGAATCTATGCCTGATTGTAATCAAGACAGTGGGCGATTGCAATCTGCAGAGCTGCACTGGGTTTTATCCCTCTCCTTCCATCCTATTGTGCTGTGCTTTCTTTAGGTAGTGTCACAGGAGTATGCTTGCTATTTGCTACGTCATCAGGCAAAGCATGCCTGTCCCATAGATTTTACAATGTGTTGTGGTGACCGAAGGCAAGTAGCTCTGAGGAGTTTTTTCCTCAGTATGCTGAACTAACAATTACGTGGTCAAAGCTTAATTTACATGCATCCTCCCTATATTTCTTTGAGAATTCAGTGGGTAGTTGCCAAGTAACTGAAAAATGTGTCTAGACATAGGTGTTTCTATAATCAACAACAGGGTCAATTTTCTGAGCTACGAAGGCAAATGCATGTAACCCCTGTAACAGAATTCACAGAATAGGCTAAAGATAAAATGTTAAGTACTAAGGAAGGGCTATTAAATCTTGCTAGCTATAGGGATTTTTTTCTCCAAAATAACTCAATTTGTGTCTTCCTGAAAATAAACCTCCACTTAATAAGAAAATTTTGGAAAGGAATAGGTTAATAGAAGGACTTCACTCTATTTTTTCCCTTTAACTAGGAAGTGAAAGAAAGAGTTGCCTCTGTAAAATCTCCTTGTATGTGTGTTAGTAATCAGACCTGGTAAAAACACTAATGGTAATTTTAAGTAAAAAGATATTAGTGTGCTTATCTGTGAAATGCTTTCAGCAGGTATTCCAGTTTTCTATTGCTGCCCAATAAACCATCCCCAAACTTAATGTCAGAACACTAATTTATTATCTTTCATCTTTCAGTGGACTGATGTAGCTCAGTTAGGTGATTTTTTTTGTTTGGAACCTCTCATGCAATTTTTGTTTTTTTTTAAAGATTTATTTATTTATGCATACAAGCTGGGGTGTAGGCCAGAAGTATGAGGGGGTGAGAGGATTCACCAGAGACACAGTGGGGAGCAGAACAGTCAGATCGACTGAAGGACACTACTGAAGGGAGCAGCAGGTGAGGCAGGAGAGGTCTGCTGTGCCATGTGGGAAGCTTCCTGGCAGGGGATCAAACTTCTGCTGCAGTGGCTCTGGATAGATTCATAGGGCTGCACTTAACCTGTTGCACCACCAGGGAGGCCCTCTCATGCAGTTTTAATTTAGATACTCTTACAGTTGCAGACAACTGAAGGGGTGGCTCGACTGCATTTCCATGGTGGCTCACTCATGCTGGAGTTACCATCTGCCTGCGGTCTCTCCGGCCTTGTGCTTCCACGGCGTGACTCCTAAGGATTGAGAGGGGATGTCCCAACAGAGCGTGGTCTTATAGTCCCCTGTGGACTTAGATTTTGAAGTCCTGAAATTTCACTTTTGCACTATTGTCCTGGTCGGGGCAAGACACCCTCAAAGAGAGGAGAAATAGACTCCATCTGTTAATGGAGGAGTAAAATAATCAGGTTGCAAAAGAACAAGGGGATTAGGAGATAAGAATGAGATCTGTTTTTGAATAATGAAGTCTGACATTGCAGATTATGACTGGTCTGTCTGTTATGTAAGCTGCCCATGGTAAATAAACCTGGTTGTTTATGGATTGGTGGGGGCAAAACTTGAGTCTGTTATGTAAGCTGGAAAATCAATAAGTTTAAAAGCTCTGCATGCATTGTTTACATCTTGCATGTTAAGTCTGAACTAGTACAAGTTTAACATCAGGCTAGAGAGGACGTTCTTGAGTTATACTGGTTATCTGGGACAGAAATCAGCAAACATTTATGTTAAAGGGTCAGGGGACATGTAGCTTAGGCTTTGCAAGCCAAATAGTCTTTGCTGCAACTACTCAACTCTGGTGTTGTAACATACAGGCACCATGGACAATATATAAATTAGCATGGCTCTGTTCGAGCCTAAAACAATTGTTTTCAGGATGTTTGGCCAGTGGGTCATAATTTGCAAATCTTCTGTCTAGAGGAAGACCACTTAACCTATCACTGCTAGTGAATCATCAGTAAACTTGATAGGAGGTAACTGCTGAGAACTCTTTTGAGTCTGTTCCGATATCTTGACTCACAAGGTTTCTTCAAGAACCTCTTGAATATCTATCATGATGCTTGTACATGATATAGACACTTACTAGCTATAAATTCATTGATGAACAGGTAGTAACTGAGCTCTAATAATTAACCTAGCATTATTTACTTAACTTCAAGATTTTCTAGTCCCATTGTAGCTATACTGATTGCACTTACTACAAAGGAATGACATGAGAGAGTGCAAACTTTTCATTGTTAAAGTGTTAAAACTTAATTGTTCACAAGAAACCCATATTTATTATGTCTACTTGAATATCATAAAATATATCTAGACTACTTTTAAAAACATTTTTCCCAAAAGAAAATCAAATATCCTACAATATAATTTCCAAGAAATGTTTACTTTCCCCTATAACAGAACTTCTTTAAATGCAGGCCACTGCTATAGCGATTTCCCAAATTGACAAAAAATTATACATTGGGACATTTTGCAGTAGATCACCAGCAATTACTTACTGAATAGGCAACCTTTTTTAAAAAACCTTTCAAAACATTGATAAATATAAGAAAAAGATTTAGGGTTCAATTACATGAACATTCTTTGGGAACTTTGAATTAATGGAAGGAACTTCCTAAATGAGTTAATAGATGATGGACAGTATTTTTTTTACATGACTCTTGGGGTTGAACAGATAGTTATAGGGGAAAAAAAGAGAAAAACATGTATAGACAGAACATTGGAACTCATATTCTTAGGATTTTTTTGGTTAAAAAAAGTAACAGTAGAAAAATCACAGAAAAACTTGTAATTATGACATATACAATAGACAATACAAAACTATTAACATCTTTTTATCTATGATAAAAATAAACTGTTTCAGTACAGTGAAACTTTTAAATAAGACTAGACTTTTCCTCAGTGTTATTTTCTACAAAATTTTATACCTGTTTTAGATAATAAGACATCCATAAAGAAGTTAAGCGATCACATTTTAAAAGTATACTATAGAAAATATTGGAAAACACTTACTTGTTTTCCTGTAGTAGGAAAGAAAACCATACCCAGGAATCCTTAAAAATAAACAAAAATAGTAAGAGAGGACATTTCATCAGTTACTCTATCTTTAAAGCTCAAATTGTGGTAACATGCTAATTCTAAATGAAGACACTGGAATATTATATAAATCAGTGACACATTGCTATTTTCTCTCTTTTAGTAAGCAAGATAACCAAGATAATATGCAAACTGTCCCTCTCCCCATGATAGCATAATGTAAAAATCTCGGGGACAACCCAGATGGCAGAAGTACAGAAGCAAAACTTTCTGTAAAACTAATACCGTGAAAAGATTCTCAATGGGATAATAGTTTGAAGTTTGCCTGTTTCCTATTTCCCCACATGAACTGGAATTCCTCAAAGCAAACTTGCTGCAGGGCAGAAGTGTCTTGAGTGTAACCCTCATGTTCTCCTTCTTTGGCATTTGGTACTGTGACTTTAGTTCCATCTTTATTATCAAATGTAACACTATGAAAAATTTACTACTTTATGAAAGTTTTATTAATCCAATTAGAGATATTCAAATGATCTTTATAGCTGTTTTGCAGATGAGGTGGGGGAGAGGAGCACTGTGTGTTATAAAGAAACAGGACACCTTTGTGTGGCGTCACTGAGAACGTGGGGGTGGATCTTAATCACACTTTTAAAATGCAAAAAAATACAAGATAGCTTGTATTTGGGCAGTCTTGAAAATAACAATAAAGACATTTTTAAATTATCCTGCCATCCAGAGGTGACTGTGCTGGTGGACCCTACACAGAGTTCTAGAAGACAGGAACGCAGCCTGTGTTCCACTTGACCACGTGGTGTGACAGTGTCAGAATGTTCCTGTTAGGAAGTTGATGATACAGTTTTCCAAAGTGCACAAAATGATAAAATAAATGCTATCTTAATTTGTCTTTTCAACTAAATCATAAAAGATGAGTTCTGTCATTCTCTGCTAGTTTCATTTGCCCTGTGCTCCTCATATAACCATTGTCAGAAGCGCAATGATCTATTCTGTTCATTAGAAACATTTTTTTCCTCTCTATTTTTGACATATCTTTTCTTTATCCTCTCTACTTTTTGGTTCATTCTAACCGTTAGGGTACATCAATGATATTTTCTGGAAAAAAAATGTGTAGCTTTTTTTTTGTTGCTGTTGCTGCTGTTTTAGGACTTTTGCACCTTGCCCAAAATCTGCTAGGGTTACCATGATGTGCTACTAGCCCCAGTTTGACAGTGCTATTTGGTTATCAGTATTTCTGTCATCCATTCCTGCCCAAAGATTTGACAGTGATGCCTAAATATATTCCTAAATCTTCCAGCAGATCACCCAGTTCTAAATGCCACCGTTTAGTTGTTTTTGTTCAATTATCTACTAGAAAGCCCAGTGCTTATCTACTTTTTTTTTAAGATTTATTTATTTATACATACAAGCTGGGGTACAGGCCAGAGGCGTGGGGCAGCAAGAGGGTTCACCAGAGAGAGAACGGGGAGCAGAACAGTCAGATCAACGGAAATACACTGCTGAGGGGAGAAGCAGGCAAGGCAGGAGAGGTCTGCCTTGCCATGTGGGAATCTCCCCGGCCAGGCGTAGAACTGGCGTCACCTCTGCTAACAGCTCCACAGCGCAGCGCTTAACTGCTGCGCCACCAGGGAGGCCCCAGTGCTTATCTACTTTGTAAATAAAATATTGTATTTCAAAACTTTCCCCACAATAATTTCCAAAAAGGAACTTGTGATGAGTAATTATTTTAATATTTCTTGAATTCGTAATTCATTTCATAACTAAGTAGACTGAGTAGAAATCCTCACTTCTCTTCAGTGAAGTTAATATGGTTTTCTTTAACAAATTCTTACTGATTTCTTTTGCAGAAGGAGACTGGAAGGTGACTGTTGTCACTGGAGATCGTGAAAATGCTGGCACCACGGCAACAGTGTCCCTTTATGTCTATGGAGAAACTAGATGTTCAGGTCCTATTATTTTGGGATCTGGAAAACACCAGCTGTTTAACCCTAACAGTGCAGATATATTCAAGGTAACATTGGTATGCTAGAAGTTGCTTGCTTAGATACATTATGCCATAGGTTCTCTAAGATGGAATAGAGAATTTTGTTGTTTATGTTTTGATATTGCATTTGCATTACATTTTCTTGTTGAACATAAAATATTTTATCCTTATGGGAGTTGGAAATGACAGTAATAATAAGAATATAAGATTTTTGTTTCTTCACCACATTTTATTTGCACAAATGCAACAAAATATATGAACTTTAGAAAGTTTAGAGCTTTAAGTGGAAAAATTTCCTCCTAATCCTGCCATCATGATAAGTATTTCTATTTTTGAATTTCTTTTTCTAGTCCTTGTCCATATCTCTGAGGCTATGATAGAAAGGTAGTGTGGCCTAATGACTCAGACATGCTGTGAGGAGTCAGGTGTGGCAAAGATTCAGTGCTTGCCACTTCCTAGCAGGGTGATCTGGACTAGTTGCTTAACCATTGTGTGCTTTGCTGGTCCCTATCTCAAAGGATTCTCATGACAACTGAATGAATTAATCCCTGTATAGTATTTGAAGTGCCTGAGATGCTCAGTATGGTTGCCACTGGTATCGTAGTACATATAGAAAATTGCAGCCTCTCATTCATTCAAGGAGCTGCATAATACTCCTAATTGTAAATTTTATTAAGTATTTATTATATGGAACTTACCAACTCATTTAGCGTAGGTCAATTAGACACTTCGTTATTGTTGAACACTGAAATGACTTCTAGATTTTTACTGTTATAAATAATGCAGTGAACATATTTTCCCCCCTTCGTTTCTCCTCTTTTCTAACTGAAGTTGTGTATTTCCTCATGATAAATTTTGAGAAATGGGATTACTTTTGATCCATTTATACAAATCACTTTTTAAAATTATCTGACTATCCCTGCTCTGGCAGGAAATAGTTAAGTAATTGGCAAGTTTTAATAGCTAATCTTTACTATATACTCCAAATCATGGTATCTATGTCTACAATAGACAGTGTTTAATATCTTTTCATTAAATTTTCTCAGTACGTCTTTGTAAGTTACAGTATTATGATTGTGTATCTGTGGACGTTATCTTCGCTTCTTACTGTTTTGTAAGGAAGAGTTTTATTGAAATATAATTTACATACCATGACATTCATCCACTTAAAGTATGTAATTCATGGGCCTCCCTGGTGGCACAAGGGGTTAAGTCTCAGCACTATGAAGCTATAGCCAACCCACGTGGTGCATCAGACCTCTCCTATATCACCCATTGCTCCCCTCAGCAGTGTATTTCAGTCAGTCCACCTGTTCTGCTCCCCATTCTGTCTCTGGTGAATCCTCTCACCCCTCCATTTCCCTGGCCTACACTCCAGCACTTGTCTGCATAAATAAATAAATCTTTAAAGCATGTAATTCATAGTGTTTAGAATATTCACAGAGAGTAATCATTACCACATTCTAATTTTAGAACATTTTCATCATGCCCATAATCATCAGGAGTAACTCTCCAACTTCCTATTCACCTTAAAAAAAATGGTAATCTGAAAAATATTGAATGGTTTCACTTATAGCAGGAATATAGGGGAAACAAATGAGAGAGAGACATTTAGTGAGGGAGGGGGAAAATAAGGGCTCGAAACGGGAGAAAAGAGCACAAGGAATTATGGTGACAGTTCATGGGTGAATCGGTGGGTAACCTATGGGGAATACACAATAATGTAAAAGATAAATAATAATAATAATAAAGAGTAAAAGCAAGGTAATCTCCTTTCTAGTTACATAGATTTACTTATTTCCTGCAAATATAATTTACAACATGAAGCCTTTTGTGTATGGCTTGTTAAAATTAGGATATTTGGTTAATCCATGTCATAATATATATTTCATTTTTATGCCTAAGTTTATTCCATTGTATGGATATTTCACATTTTATTTATCCACTCATCAGTTGATAGATGGTTGGATTTTAAATGAATCTTTGGTTGAAAGAATTCTTGGTTAAAAATTTTTCCTTTTGTTTTTTGAAGATGTCGTCCTACTGCTTTCAGGTCTTCATGATTTCTCATGAAAATTTTATTGAGGATCCCTTGTATGTGGTAAATTGATTTTTGGTGCTGCTTTTAAGATTCTCTCCTTATTTCTACTTTTCAGTAGTTTGACTGTGTTGTGTCTGGATATAAACTAACTGTACTTAGTTTTTGTATCTCCCATGATATCAGAGTTACTGGTTTTTGAGGATATTGTGGAGCCAGGGAGAGAGGAATGGAAGCAGATGAGGTTATAATGCACAAACCTTTCTATTCTTAACAAGGTCCATAGTTTTCATTGAATAAAGGATCCTTAGATTGTTGTAAGTCTTTGGTCAATTTCTAGAGTTCTAGAACATTTTATTTCAATTTCTTTTTCTTTTGCTCTTATGAATGTCCTCAGTCTACCATTCCAGATGTTCTACCCTATCCATTTTAGTCTTTATCATATTTTGATCTATTTTATTGAAATTTCTATTCCTCTATAAAATGTTCTTTTTGTATTTATGATCCTATAATCTGCAGAAGATGAGTATGAATTGATGTATGTAAATGTGACTTTGAGTCTACAGTATGTCCTGTGACCAAATCTATGACATTTGAGAGATAATATTCAAATGGTGTGAAACATTGCCTCATTACTTTCATATTGGGGAATTTTTTAATAAAACTGGTTCATGCTGTATGTAGGAATTTGGGGCAACTGTAATGTTCTCCTGATCCCAAAATAAGTGTTGGAGAGGAACTTAATTATGGGGTGGTAGAGTGAGTTAGTAGAAAATTCTAGCTTCAAAAAAAAAAAAAAAAAAGGAGGGGATTGCTAAATAGTGATGGGCTAACATAATTTTTATAGCTACCCTTTATAAACTATAAAGTCAGCCTGATAGGATAACGTGAAATATCACGAAGTACTAATTTGAAGGAAATGTGTCATACTCTGGAAAATAACCAAGACAAAAATCAAAGCAAAGGGTCATTATAGCAAAAAGTTAGAGGAAATTAGAGAGAGAGGAGTACTTAGACTGCAGGAACTGGACCTTATTCAGTTTCTAGTTCTTAAAACTTAGCCATTGACTGACATAGATATTCATAAATATATGTTGAACGAATGAAAATTTAATGAAGATGACTTTGCTAAAATTTGTTTAATATTTCCTGTTTTCTCTTGGGACTTTCATTATTGAATTTCCCTTGTGATCATTCTCACCTTGAGGGCATAATAAAGGCACTTCATATATCATAGATTGTTATTATTTACTGATAAACCTGTCCAGAGATTTAACTGAGCTTTTTATTGCATTTTTGCAAATTGAAACACTAAATAGTACTCTCCGTTGCCTAAGAAAAATTAGTGGTTAAGCCATTCACTCCTAGAAAGTAGTTTCCTACTTCTGGTTTTCTATTGTATGAATACAATTAATTTTGTAGATGAATAGGTTTAATATTTATTATGAGTTCATTGGGCAGTTGCAAAATTATTTCAATATCCCATATGTTCCTAGAATAGAAGATCCAGTACATTTTTGCCTTTTTGAGAGAAAATCATATACACAGAAATTAGGAGGTCTATATTTAAGTTCCAACTCTGACTTTACTACATAAGGAAATATGGATAAACCTATCTCTAAACTTTTAATTATTCATTTTTAAAATGGGTACAATACTTTATAAAGTTATTGAGAATAGTGAAAGAATAAAAATTAAAATGATAAATGTATAAAACATATTGTCTTTATACTCCTGAGGCTGACTCGGATGCCCACAAAAGTAGTCTTTCTAAGATGATTTTTCAGGTGAATGAGGATGGGAAGCCAACTTGGCAGATGGATGGTAAGTAACTATTGTTGGCATAATGGGTCAGTGTAGAAACTTGTCTAAAGGCTGGAGTAGGAGATAGGGACAGAGGAAGACAAGACTAGGATGGCTGGACTAGACCAAAGCAGTGAGAGTGTAAGATAGAGAAGCAATAGATATCTTGGGCCTTGTCAATGTTTATAGAGGTTAGATGTCCATGAGGATCTATAAATTATTATTCACTAATAACATCAGCATGTCATTTTGATTTTGTCGCATCTCTGTATGACTTTCTTCCTTATGTATATTTTTCTTGTTTTTGCTCTCCACCCATCCTTACTCCTTCTTTATTTTCTTCTTTTCCTTTCATTATTTATTTATATATTCTTCATGAACTTGAAATTTAGAGCTTGGTAGTATTTCCCAATGACTCCATCAGGCATATGGGAACTGTGGAATGAAGCAGAGCCCTCCTAACATAATTCACTTTCCTGTGGATGCAGATCCTAGGGTCAGTTTAACTTGCACATTTTCCTTAGCACAGAAATCAAAATATTATTTAATGAGATCTACAATTAGACTGCCAAATTTTCACATATGAATTTTCATCAAGAAAAACCAGTAGAGGACATCCCTGGTGACTCAGCGGTTAAGCGCTGGCGCTGTAGAGCTGTCGGCAGTGGTGACGCAAGTTCGCACCTAGCCGGGGAGGTTCCCACTTGGCAAGGCAGACCTCTCCTGCCTCGCCCATTGCTCCCCTCAGCAGTGTGTTTCCGTGTTGATCTGCCTGTTCTGCTCCCCACTCTGTCTCTGGTGAACCCTCTCGCCGCCCCATCCCTCTGGCCTGTACCCCAGCTTGTATGCATAAATAAATAATTCTTTAAAAAAAAAACCAGTAGAGTTGTTCTCCTTAAATATAGACTAAACTATAGAACCAGACCAGTAGAGAATTACAGAAAGTAGATAACCACTATTCAGAAGGACTACATTTTCTGAGAATGGCTAAATATTAAAAAGTATTATTCTGAGATAGAAAAAAATTTTATTTATTGGAGGACTAACGAAAGAGTAAGTTATGACCCACTCCTTAAGAAGCCAGAAACCTTTGTGAGCAGAAGAGAAAAAGGGCAATTGCTGAGTCAGATATTAGTTAGATAGTTAGATATTAAATATTTAGTAAAAATGAAGCATGAAGGAAAAGATAACTTTTTCTCTCTTTTTTCTCCATAGTGAAATGGTGTCCCTTCTTTCCATAGACCAACACCTCTGAAATGGTCTTCATGATGTCCTCTTCTCTTTCAAGATTGTGTCCCATCATACATCTTTCTTCTTTTTTGCGTCTTCAGGATGATTCTATTTACCATTGCTTTCAGTTGACCTACATGCTTATGTCTCCTCTATTGTAAAATCACCTGCTATTTGATTACTGACCTTTTTCCATTCCATCTTTGAAAACTTTTTGAAATAATGTCACCCTTCTTTCTTCACCCTTTTCTCTTCATTCTCTCCTAAATCTCTTTCAGTTTTAGGGTTTTTCTCCCATTATTCTATTAAGCCGTGTTTCCTAGGATCAACACTGAGCTCCTGATTATCCCATCAGTTGTTATTCTGGGTTGCTGGTCAAGGATTTGTTGGAGAGGTAGTGAGTTCAGTAATGGGTGTGGGTGCTGGCATCATATCTCCTGGGGCCAAGTCTTAGCTTCCTGACCATCTGTATGCTAATGGGACAGTTATTTATAATTGTATGCTTTGTAAAATTGGTAAAAATAATTGCCCTGTGAGGTTATATAGTATGCTTAAGATCAATGTAAAGTAACTCAAAAGAGGACATATAGTAAAAACTTAAAAAATTCAAAATATTTTAATAGGATTTGCAAAGTAAAGGAGAAAAAACCTTTCAAGAACAAGTAGGTGACTGTTATGAATTCATCCTCCACAAAGATGTTGAAATCCTACCACATAGTATCTGTGAATCTGACCTTATTTGGAAATAGGATATCTGTAGATATAATTAGGATCTTTGTAGATATAAGTAAGATGTAAGTTAGCATGAAATCATACTGACATAGGGCAGACCCTTGATCCAATATGACTAATATACTTTTAAAAGAAGAGAAACATGGTGAGGAAACCATGTGATGATAAAGGTGGAGATTGGAGCAATGTAACTGTCAGACAAGAGTTACCAAGCATTGATGACACTACCAGAATTCAGAAAGAGGCAAGGAAGGATTCTATCCAGAGTCTCTGAGGAAGCAGTGACCTCACTGACACCTTGATTTCAGAGTTTTAGTCTCACAATGGTAATGAAATAAATTTGTGTTGGTTTAAACAACACAGCTTGTGGGACTTTACAATGGAAGTCCAGTGAAAATAAAACAATGATCAACAGATGCTTTATAGGAAAGGAGAATAAAAATGGACAAAAGATGATGAATTTTCCAATAAGGAGATAAGTGTCTTTTAAGAGTAGTGTCTTTCTACTGATTTTACTGTGAGAGATTTGTAGGGAATTAAATTTTCCATCATGCTTTAAAGAGAAATGTTCTCTCTAGATGTGGGGTAATTTCCCCTTAAATTTATTAGTTGAAGAGAGAAACTGATGATGAAATAGAGGACACAACAGGGCAAAAAGTAGGCCTCCTCAAAACCAGAAAAATGGTATGTTTTTAAGAAAGGAGAAGACGGTAGTGAAAATATTTGTATGTTGGATTGCAAAAGAGGGATGGCGTAAGTTAGAGGCAGAACACTTAAAGACAAAGCAATTTACTGATTTAACCACTACAAATTATACAGTTGGAAGGATCGGTTTTATAAAGAAGGACATCTCTTCATAATTTTGACTAGAAATTAGTATATAAAGTAGGTATAATAACAAGTGTAAATATAGAGAGAAGTACAATCATTTCGGCTTGTATTGAAAATGGGGATTTGTTCCAAAATGATTGGTATATTTAGGAAAAATTTGAATATAGCTGGAACATCACATTTGCTGATACATATTTCATCCAGAAGATGCACAAGTTGAATCCAGAAACCTCCACCCAGCTGTACTAGGTGACATAAGGCTATAAAAACTATACCTCACACAGGCATGCACACCCCACTTCCCCCAAACACCTGCCAGCTGGCTCAGTTCATTTTGTGTGTGATAAGTTATATCTATTCATACCTGATGTTTAAACATTATGTAATGAGTGACTGAAGCCAAGAACTGTTAGAGGTGGTGCCCCCTGGAGAAGGATGCTGGTGAGGATGGATAGCCCCAGGGGGAATGAGAACAAAGTATCAGTGGGTGTGGGGACTCTACTCTGGTAAGAAATATAAGGAACTGCAGAAGCAGCACCCAGGAGTCAGTGTTTGGGATTCAGCGTTTAGGATTTTCAAGTGTTTTTAGATCCTCAGAGATTCTGGGGTCAGTGATCTCTGCCCCCACCATGCTGATCTTCCAGAAGGCTGTTGTGGGCCGTTGAAGGACGTAGAGAGGCTTTCGCAGCCAATCTCGGGGAAGAAAAGTTTGGAGAATTTGCAGGTAGCCAAGCAACTGAAACTGTTCTGGTTTTGTTTTTTTTTTTTTTTTTTTAAGATTTATTTATTTATGCATACAGACTGGGGTACAGGCCAGAGACATGGGACGGCGAAAGGCTTCACCAGAGACAGAGTGGGGAGCAGAACAGGTAGATCGTCGGAAATACACTGCTGAGGGGAGCAGCGGGCCAGGTAGGAGAGGTCAGCCGCGCCATGTGGGAATCTTGCCGGCTGGGCATCGAACTCAAGTCGCCACTGCCGACAGCTCCGCTGCGCAGCACTTAACCACTGCGCCACCAGGGAGGCCTATTCTGGGTTTTGCTGCTGTTACAGCCTGGCAGGGAAGGCGAAGAACTGGAGCTGGTCGCTTTGAAGAGATGCGTGAGTGTGGCCATTTGTCAGGTCATTTGGCAGCTGCAGCTGTTGTTTTGAATGTCGATTATCTTGTATTGTGCTGGGGCATCTCGGCAGCTCAGTAAGCATTTTCTGTTGTGTCTTCTGTCTTTGTGAATTGGATCCTGGCCTATAGTCTGGCTACCATGTGTCTGCAGTGGTGGGAAGAAGCCATCTTGGGAGCATTTGTGTTTATGACTTTAAAACAATGGACACTGCTTTGGGTGAGGTAAATGGCCATTTTTAGCTTCAGTAACTCTTTTTACTTTCCCTCGTTTGTTAAATAAATCCCATTATTGTTGTTCATTCAACCTGAGAAATCTTGCATTGTGCATGTGGGAGAAGAATTCAGATGGTGCCCAATAAACTATTTGGATGGTGTCCTTGGCCGGTTTTAGTGATCCTTGCTGTCCTGTATCAGTTCCTCACCACTTGACAATAATGGGCAAGCTTCATTTTTTCCCAGTCTTTTCAAGGTAGAGTGCTACATTGTAGTATTTATATATTTTTAAACATTAATGTTTATAAAACTGACAACTATTTTTATTAAATTCTTTTCACTTTTTGTATGTCACTGACAAAGTTTTGAGTGTTGTTATACAAAATCATTTTCCCATAAATCTTGTAGTTTTAATTGTACAATTTAGTGGTGTGGTGAGTTTAAAAACGCATGTGTTGCATTGTACCATTGGCTATCCATGCAGGAACTCTTCCTAGATGATCTGATTTCAAAGGTGTGGGAGGGATCTTTAACATTTCTACCAAAAGAATTCCATTTACCTATGATATGAGCAAAGAGAATGAAAGATTAGGAAGCATATGCAGATGCCAGGTATCCCTTAAATAAACAAGTAAAGGAAACTTATGTCCTCACATTGCTTTAATGTTGTTTATTCTATTATCATTTGTTCCCTGGCATTTAATTATCAAAATATTCATAAATTGTATAATGCAAATTAGGTCACTTAGTAAGGTGAACTTACAATGCAAGTGACTTTCAGGAAAAAAGTCTGATGATCAGATGATCAAATAAGTCACTATGATCAGATGATTAATTTTAGGGGTATTAAAGTTCTTTCTGTGTGTTGAGTTGCAAGAATTTGAAGTGATTTGTTTCTAGAACATTTTAGTTATCAAAATATATACAGGAGACTCCTAATGTTACCACAATTAAAAGAATAAGTTATTTTTAAAACATTGTCTTTTGGGAACTATTATCTTTTTGGTTGACATTTAAGAAACTAAAAGTAAATTGTAAGGTTGTTCCTATACTGGCTTCACAATATCACATATACTTGGATATCTGTTAGTTGCTATTTTTATTCTCATATTCTCTTAACAGACACAGACTTAGCAAATATAATATTTTGTATATCTCTTTTTTATAGGACTATGATAACAAAAGTTTTACTTTACACAGAAGTACTTCATCATTTTTTGGATTTAGTGGTTACTATATTAGCAGAATCTGTACATAATAAGATTATGAAAAATACATATTTCTGTACATTTTAGGGTATGCTAATTTATTAGAATTTTTAATAATGGAATCCAGCAATACCTTGCGGATGTGTTTTGCTACTATAACATATAAAAGTAAAATTACAAAAAGCTATCAAATGATTTAATTGAATGTTGCATAATTTTGGAAATTACTTAATTTTAATTAAAAATAAATCTCTCATTAGAAAGGAGTATATATACATTAAACATTTTTGAGACTTATTCTTTGCCAGATACTATGCCAAAAAATTTTAAAATGTATTGACATTTATAGTCTATCATTTCTATAATTAAAATAGATTTCTTGTAGACAGCACATAGTTTAGTCTTCTTTTATACTCTACGTGGGAAACTGTATCATTTAATTAAATCAAGACCATTAATATTACAGTGTTCTTTTGTGTATGTATAAATAAAAAAACATGCTTACTGATTTTGCTTTAAATGGTTATGTTTTAGAGAATTAAAAGTTAGAAAAAAGTACATTTTATTTTCCCTTTGTTCCTTTTCCATTGTTCTGCATTTCTCTATGTAGATAGCAATTGCTGACCTGTACCATTATCCTTCTGTTTAAAGAAGACCCTTTAACATGGCTATTGGGCAGGTCTGTTAGCAAGTAATTTCTCTAGTTTTTGTTTGTCTGAAAAAGTCCTTATTCTTCATTTAAAATGATATATTATTGAGTATAGAATTCATGGTGAATATTTTTTTCTTTTATAACTTGAAGATGACACCCCATCGTCTTCTTTCTTGTATGTATTCTAACAGGAAGTCTGCTGTGATTCTTATTGTTTCCACTGTACATAATGTGTCATTTTTTTTTCTTCTGGCTGTCTTCAAAATTTCCTTTCTTTTCTTTAATTAAAAAGACATTGCTTAGGTATGGTATTTGTGTAACATGCAGTAAATATGAGTGTTTTAGTGTTTATCCTGCTTGGTCAATGTCTTAGATATGTTGTTGGATTTCTTCATCTAATTTTGAAAAATTTGGTCATAATCTTTTTCATATATTCTCCATACCTTCCTTTCCTTCTTCCTAGGACTCCAATTGTACATCTATAAGGCTATTTTTTGGTATTGTTCTTGGATGCTCTGTTCTTTTTTTTTTTTAAAGATTTATTTATCTATGCATGCAAACTGGGGCACAGGCCAGAGGTGTGGGGTGGCAAGTGGGCTCACCAGAGACAGAGCAGGGAGCAGAACAGGCAGATGGATGGAAAAACACTTCTGAGGGGAGCAGCAGGCAAGGCAGGAGAGGTCTGCAGTGCCATGTGGGAATCTCCTTGGCCGGGCGTCGAACCCTTACCGCCACTGCCAACAGCTCCACAGCACAGCGCTTAACTGCTGCGCCACCAGGGAGGCCCTGTTTTTTTTTTTTTTTCTTAATCCATTTTTTTTCCTCATTGTGTTTCTATTATCCTATCTAAAAATTCATTGATTTGGTTCTTTTCTTAGCCTTATTGTATATACTGATAAAACTATCAAAATAATTTTTCATCTGTTACTGTGCTTTTGATTTCTAGAGTTTTCAATAGTTCTTTTTTATAGCTTCCAATTATTCTATCTAATTGTGTATATTGTCCACATCTTCCTTGAGAAACTTTAAAATATCAGTCACAGTTCTGTTAATTCCTAGCTGATAGTTTCAACATTTGTGTCACATCTGAGTCTGGTTTTGATAATACCTTGCTCTCTTGGGATTATGTTTTTCTTGCCTTTTGCCATGACTTGTAATTTTTTCTTGGAAGTTGGATATGTTGAATAGAAGAGTAGATATTTTATTTATTTATTGAGGTAACATTTATTTACAACATTGTATATAATTTAGAGGCATAGAATAACAGCCTTCCTGTGTACGTTACCACACCACACCACCGCCAAGGAATCCATAGTCTTCTACCACAGGCTATTGTTCCCCTTGCCCCTTTGCTCTCCTCCCTTCCTTCCCCCTCTGGCAGCCTTGGTTCTAGAGTATGAGTCAATATTGTTTAGTTTTGGAAATAAGCTTTCATTTGCTCAACATTTAGTGTAGAAGTTTTGCTAATGCAATCAATATTAATTTATATTAAATACTGAATCAGTATTAAAGGCTGTTGTTGTTAATGTTATCTTCTGAGTATCATAATCTTCTTATTCCTTTAACAATACTATGCGTTTAGGGTATAACCTGATTTTTCAGGTAGTTTTAGTATCTGTTTTCTTCTTGATTGAGTTTCCCTATTTGGATTCAGTTCCCCTGATCTGTTTGTTGCAGTTTTCCCTGCTGAATTTCACTGTTATTTTTACTGAATATTTGTGATAATGAAAGGTTGGGGATGGTATGTTCTCTAATGTTCTGATTAAACTTTGGTCTTACCAAGGAAATGAGAACCTGCATTTCGGGTTTTGACCTTCACAAATGTGCTTCTCTCCAGGTAGAGTGTTCCTGGCACATATCTCTACTCCTCTTAGGGTCAGAGGATTTGTTTCATGTTTCCCTGCATCAATTGCAGGGAACTTCCACAAGTGTCCTCAGGGGACTGTTTTTATTGCCCTTCTCTCTACAAGTTAGATTTTCTGTTCTAAGGCATGATGGAGGGGAAGGGCAATGTAGAAAAATCAGGTCTGGGCAAAGTTTTAGCAGTGACTGCTATTCTTACTCCTAGCCAGCATTGGACAGGATATTTCTTAATGTTCTTCCCAATAGTCCCTGAAAGGCCTAATGGAATTCCTCAGGAAAAATCTGCAAGGTACAAATTCTTATGATAGCTCACATCTAATTTTTAGCAATTTATTGACAATTTCTAGGTGAATTATTTTACTTATTGGTGTCTGCTCCAGATAACCATGTGATTGAGTCCTATTTCTCACTGAAAAAAAAATCTATCTCCAGATATTGGGTTAATTTTCATTCTGGAATCCAGTTTTTAAAATAGTCATTAATTTATAGTTTGTTCATATAATTTACACTTTGTTGTAAAAGTGGAGTGACACTCCTTCCAACTCCCTATATCCTTAAGTTCATATTGTAGTAGACATGATTTATTTATTTCCTTTATAATTTTTTAAAAATTTATTTATTTATAAAGAACTGGGGTGTAGGCCAGAAGTGTGAGGGGGTGTTTCACCAGAGACAGAGTGGGAAGCAGAACAGGTGGACCTACTGAAATACACTGCTGAGGGGAGCAAAGGGTGAGGCAGGAGAGGTCTGCTGCGCCATGTGGGAAGCTTCCTGGCCGGGCATCGAACTCATGCTGCAGTGGCTACGAAAAGCTTCGTAGTGCTGATTCTTAACCCTTTGCGCCACCAGGGAGGCCTATTACCTTTTTTAAAGACACTTCTTATAAATGTAATAACTAATGAGCTAAAGATAATATATAAAATAAAAAAAAAAAACATATATTGACTTATGACCGTTTGGGACCATAAGATATTCAGAAGCATAAGTTCACAATGCTCCATTTATCTGTGAAGAGAATAAATGACAAAGTGTAGCAAGAGAAATTAAAGTCATATTCAAGGAAGTACATCTACTTAATAACAGTAAAATACTCTTAAATAATCTTTATTATGCATTTTTTGTTCTCTGACAGTATTTAGCCACAACTGGGGCATTTTCAATATATCATGATTTAGATAAAGTCAAACTGTATGAGAATTAATCCATAAAATACTTTATCATGATGTTAAGTAGAATTTCTTAGATATTTAATAATATAGTATTTTAATGATAAAAAACAAAATGAAAAATACTTGTAAGTATCAATTTGTAATAGGGAGACCAGAAAACCTCTATCAAAGTTCTTAGGAGAGATAGAATAAAACCTAAACAAAATGTTTCATTTAGTTTCCCAAAAAGCATTTAAGAACACCAAATTGTCTGTTTCTTCTTTATAAAGTTTGGGTCTTCAGACAATATTATTCCTTTCAATGAATTTCAGTAGGAGTTTATAGAGAACACACAATATTTTCAACTCTGTGCTAAGACCTCTGACAGGTACAGCACTATAAAATAAGAAACAATCACATAGAAAAGAAAGGACATATACACATGAAACAGGTAAGATGCCAGAAATTTTATGGGTTAGTTCCCCATAAGCTATATAGATAAAAAATGCTTTAGGTGCTTAGAGAAAAGATCTATAGTTCTCTTTTGGGATTGGCTAAAGCAAATCCTTTATAGCTGTTGACTAGTGGACATTTCAGCGGGGATAAGGGAGTGCTGGACGTGTCATTGTATAAAAGCAGGCAGCTTACTAAGCTCAAGGGGAAAAAATAACTTTGTCTCTTTTGGGTGTCATAGCTCATTCTTGCCCTTTGCTTATTTCCCTTCCTTTGTTTGCTCTATCTGTGTTTCTGAAATAGAAAAATTTTCCCCAAACTTAACACAATGATCCCTTTGCAGAACATTCCCTAAATCTTTTTAAACTTTCCAGGCAACCAAGACTACAAAATATGATTTAAAAAAATCTCAATGAAGACTATGGCTTATTGTTTTTTAAAGATAATCAGAGCTCGGTTTCCAAATTAGTTTCAAAACTACTTTAGGGATCTATGTGATAAATGGAGTGGGACATCATTCGACTATGTTCCTCATTGTCATGAAGAAGATCAGCAAGAATCATGAACAGAATTTTAGAGCTATTGATAAGACAATTATATATCACAGGTGAACATAGAAATCAATAACAGAGATTATGAGGAGTCTTCTAAGGATCAAGAAAGTTATTTTGACTCAGTTAGTGAACTTAATGTAACTTTGAGGATTTGCTCAAGAAAGCTGAAGATTCAGATGTGTTAAATGATGGAATTTCACAGAATAATCCCTCAAGTGCTATTTAAGGAAGGATTTTGTTGAACTAGTCCCTTAAAATAATTGCTTATTGTTTTAAGGAGTAAGGCATATTTCCAGATATTATTCTGAAATAATTTCTAGGATATATAATGATAAAGTAGAGAAAAACATGTGTGCTGCCACTTATTTAAGAAAAGAGATATGGTATGAATCTAAACATGTATGTACATATACACATATTTTTATTAAAAACAAACACTTGAGAGTTATAAGACAATAAACAATTGCATATATGGGAGAGGCAGACTAGGTCAATGTGATCAGGAAGAGAAACTAGCCTTCTTAAACTAAACTTTGTTCTGTAGCTTTGATTTGTAAATATAAATAAAAATATAATTAAAATATTTAATTAAAAAATAAAGTCTAAAAGTGAATGGAAAATGAAACAAATGAACCTATGTATCTAGATGATGTAGCCATATAGCAAGGAACTATTCCAAGTGACTTTAAAACCTACTGATTTCACTGTATAACTTTAGTAGAATATACTGTAATCATTTAGATGGTAATACTTTTGCTATTGATAATCTGAGACTATAGCACCTCTAATGTGGGATCAAATCCATGAATAATTACATTAGTGTTACTGAGAAACATTTAAAGTTTGCTGGTTCAAAAGACTAACAAAAAAAGAACATAAACAAAGATTTACCAGACATAAAGAAATAGTAAGGACAAGGGCTGCAATTCTAACAAAAAAAAAAAATTTAAAATCAAAGATATTGAGAAAAAGGGCACTATATTGTTAAAAGCTACTTATACCGATACGAATACCAATGCATCAAATAGTTCAGCAAACATCCATGTAAAACAAAAACTACAAAGAAATGCAGTGGTTTGGATAGAAATCTACTCATAATCAAACGTAATGTATCACTCATGTCAAGACAGATCAAGTAAACCAAACTAAACAATAATGTAAAGATTAAAGAAATAATAAATGTCACATCTGTGTTTATATTTCAAACACTATTCCCTGATGATAAAGAATATTTTCTCTTTTCAAATACACAAGAAAGATACTTATCTCTGATGAACATATATGCAAAAAATCTAAAACAAAAGATTAGCAAATTGAGTTCAACAATTTGTAGAAATATTCATATACCATGACTAACTGAGATTTCCCTAGGTACTCTGGTTCAAAATTTAAGAGTCTGTTAATTTTATCTATCATATCAACAGTACTACAAAAGAAAAATCACATGATTGTATAGAAAGTTTAAAAATCAATTAGAGCCTCCCTGGTGGCGCAGAGGGTTAACTATTGCCAGCTACTATAACATCAGTTTGATCCCCAGCCAGGGAGCTAACCCACAAGGCATATCAGACTTCTCCTGTCTCATCTGCTGCTTTCCTCAGCAGTATATTTCAGTCAGTCTGCCTGTTCTGCTCCCCACTCTGTCTCTTGTGAATTCTCTCACCCCCCTGCACCTCTGGCCTACACCCCAGTTCTTGTATGCATGAATAAATAAATCTTACAAAAATGTTTAAAAGTCAACCTGATCTATCACATCAACAGTGCGAAAAAAGAAAAATCACATGATCATATAAATTGATGTCCCCAAAAAGCATTTGATATCATCCAACACACATTCATGTTAAGTACTCCCAGTGAACTACGAGTTATGGGGAACTTCCTCGGCTTCCTAAATAATATTTACAAACCCTACAGCAAACATCATGCTTAATGATGAGAAACTTGAAGCTTTCATACTAAGATCAAATATAAGACAACGGTGTTTCCTTGCATCACTGATTTTCTGCATCACAGCGGAAGTCCTAGCTAATGCAACTAGACAGGATCATGAAATGAAACCTATATAGATTGTGAAGAAAGAAATTAAACCATCTCTGTTTGAAAATGACATGATAATCTAGGTGGAAAATCTGAAACAATTAGGAAGAAAACCAAATAAGTCATTATAGCAAGGTTGCCGGATATAAAGTTAATATGCAAAAAGTTGCTTTTCTATTTTTCAGCAATGAGCACATGGAATTTGAAATAAAAGAGACAATGCCATCTATATCACGACAAAATAAAATGCTTAAAACTACAAATAGCAGAAAATGTACAAGATATATATGAGACAATCTACAAAATTGATGAGTGATCAAAAACTAAATATAGATAGTCCATGTTTATGGATAAAGAGTCAACATTGTCAAGATGTCAGACTTATGTCTGTGCAAAAATGTGGACACATATAAAACAAATTTATTCATAATTCAGCAACCAAGGTGTCGTTTAGTCAGCAATAGAGTCACACTCACATAAATGCAGTATTATTTAGTGTCAATAAGAAAAAAGTAACTATTGAGTCAAAAGAGACATGAAGGAATTTTAAATGCCTGTTACCAACTGAAAGAAGTAAACCTAAATGGCTATGTATTGAATGGCTTCAACTATCTGACTTTCTGAAAAAGGCAAAGCAATGGAGGGAATAAAAAGATGAATGGTTGTTAAGACTGAGTAGGAAGAAGAGATGAATAAGGAGAGTGCAGAAAATTATAGAGCCATGTAAATAATCCGCATGATACCACAGTGATGAGGTAGGTCATCATACATTTATGTAAATCCATAGAATATATAACATTTAGAGTGATCACTAATATAATCCATGAACTTAGATGAGAATAGTGAGTCAATATGTGTTCATCAATTATAACGAATGTACCACTCTGTTGGCGGGTGTGCTGATATTGGGGAAACTCTCCATATGTGGGGGAAGAGGGTATGTAAGAAATCTCTATCTTTCCTTTAATTTTGCTATGAACCTTAAATTCCCCCCCCCAAAAGGCTTAATTAAATGAAAGAAAAAATCCTATCACATGCTTTACGTTCATGTCTTGAATTCTTTCATGCTAAATGGCTTAACCTATTTTATACTGCAAGCTGGTAAACTGTGCTAAAGTTAAACTTTGTTTAAAAAAATGAGTTTTTGTAACTGGAAAATACCAGCAACTTGATTGGACCCTTGGTGTTGGTCAATACATGAATTATGACATTCCCGCAATGACTCAAGTTTCATGCTCATGTAGTAAAAATATTTTTCATTTTTCTAGATTTTTTGATATTCAGAGACGCCACAATAGGAAGATAAATGTTGTCAATAATTTCCAGCTGTTAGAGTCCAGCCATTACATAAGCATCTGAAATCTTGTGAATGATGCGTCCTTATGGGTATCTGATTATAATTTTTTTCCCAGAAGTCACCGGGATATGTGTTAGGTGCTAAAGGACAAATACTGCTTCTCCTGAGTGAAGACACCCCAATCTTGTCTCTAATACAGAAATGGAAGAAGGCAATGAATGACTAATCTTCATTTTGTTTTCTTAACATAGTGTCAATTGGAGAGCTAAAAGATGGATAGCATCTCAATGTAAAATCATAGAAAATTATCATAAGTATGACTGATTAAAAAATATGAAAAGTCTATTCTCTCTCTTTACAAGGTTCCCTGACTGCTTCTTAGCAAAGAAGTTTGACTGTTTTTTGTTGTTGTTGTTTTTTTTTTTTTTTTTTTTTTGTAAACTGTATGGTGCTGACTTTCAGGTTAAAAATTTCAAATAGAGTTCTCATTTTTCACCTCACATTTGTTTGATTAACACAATTTATGAGGTTCTACACCTTGCTACATATGTGCTTTAAGAGTTCATAACATATGTAATCACACTTATATTTGGTGATAGTTTTGAAGATGAAATTGAATATTGATCATCATTGAAACTTAAGGAGTGGCTCATATTATCCTTCACTTTTTCCCCTGTGTTTATACTAAAAATATGTTTGAAAAAAATTGTCACCAGTAGTGGGTAAAGAACATTTATTACCTTAAAGGGAAATGGATAGTGCTCATTCTGAGACTGTTGTTAAGGTTACCAAGTGCTGACTATGTGGTGCCCAGAATAAGCTGGAGTGCCTCAGTTTAAGTTGCCTTGGTTTTTAAAGTCTTATTTAGCACAGAAGGTTTTTGAGAGAAAAGTTTTTGAGAGAAAAGTGAGCAAAATTAGCATATTCCTGATGGCAAATATATTTTCCTCAGGTTTGCATGACAGTGTCAAGATTAATATTTATTGACCACTTGCAAAGGGTCTGGTTAGGTTGAGGTATTCCACATATACCTACTAATTACATTCTCTCCACTCATTGTGATGTAGGCTGCAAAAGAATAGTAATGTGGAAAGAGCAAGGGCACACCTTTTGTGGGTCTTGGTCTGTCAAACTCTGTCAGTCTTTCATTATATCATATTGTCCATTGATATTAAAGATTTAAGTGTCCTAACAAGCCTCAGAGGGCAGGGCAGAGGAGTATCACTTGTCCTTCAAAGTGTGAACTCTTCTGCACTGAGAGTAATATTTTATTCTTTTTAGTCAGAAACAAGTGGTGTTCCAAGGTTAGAGACTTAATGTGCTAAAATGTGCCACAGTCTAGGTGATCATCTTGCTAAATCCATTGACTGCTTTGCAGAAGTAGAAGTGCTTGGTGTACTAGCTGTGTCTAATTTTGACCCTTGTATGCCCCTTCTCTTGGATTTGAGCTTATTCCTACTTACAGATTCCTGTAAATTTATCAGTGAGGGTTCTCCAGAGAAACAGAACCAACAGGATATGTATACACAAACACAGAGAATGATTTGTGTTTTTTTTTAATATATATTTTTATTGTTATTTATGTC
Source organism: Scalopus aquaticus (assembly GCA_004024925.1). NCBI lineage: Eukaryota > Metazoa > Chordata > Mammalia > Eulipotyphla > Talpidae > Scalopus > Scalopus aquaticus. Next base: position 84,898 of record PVIJ01001495.1, on the reverse strand, counting down.
TTTTACATTTTGTATTCCCCTTGGGTAGCCCACCACCAACTCACCCACAATCCATCTCCATGGTCCCCTGCGCTCTTCTCTATTCGAGGGAGGGAAGGAAAAGGGCACAGGATGGAATGGAATGATTTGTTTTAAGGAATTGGCTCATTTGTTGTGGGGGTGCAAGTCTCAAATCTGCAAGGTGAGCTGGCAGGCTAGAGTCCTGAGAAAGAGCTGACATTGTAGTCCAAATCTGAAGGAAAAGTTCCTTTTTTGCTCTGGGAAGGTCAGCCTTTGTTCTGTTCAGACCTTCAACTGGTTGAAGGAGACCTACTCATATTGTGGAAGGCAATATGCCTTACTCAGTGGCCACTGATTGAAATTTTAATCCCATCCAAAAATCATCTTCACAATTAAATCCTGAATGATTTTTGATCAAGTATCTGGACACCATGACTCAACAAGCTAACACATCAAAGCAGCCATCATAGCCTTGAGACGATGTCTTCAACAACCAATTGAAGAGGAGTTTTACTGAGATACAATGAAATTCTTGCTACTCTTATGATCAGGAGTAGTGTGACTGTTAACAACCTGATGAGCCCTCAAGAAGCTAGAAGGCCTTGCCTTCATCAAACTGGGGTCTACTGTATTAAGGTTTGCTCCCTGACTTCCCCACAGCTGTCCATAAAACACTCTTTTGGAATGTGCTATGTTGTCACTTCAGTTTCTTAGCAAGCATTTCTTTGTGGTGAAGAATGTGAAGAAGTTAAGCCTATTAGCATTCTTTCAGATCCATCACAGATATGCTCTTGGCCTAACCTTTGAACAGTTTTAATTTAATACTGAAGTTTGTTATTTGTGTTAGGGTTGTGATTCTGATGTTCTGAGATTGCCCAATCATGTTAATGGATTAAGATACCTCCTTGGTCCATGTAGATCATGTTTCCAAGATTAGAATTCTTCAATCAAGAAGATGTGAGCAAAGCTCTTTCCTATTGTTTGTCACGTACGTTCATCCTTTTACCATTCTCTCTTTAAAATCTTATTCCTGCATAGGTGTAATGCTCTAGAATTTGGGTGGGTCTGATGCACAGACTCCGATATCCACCTGCTTATCTACACATTCTTACTACCTGAAAGCTCTGCCTGTTGTGTTATTAGAATATCCCTTGGTGGTCACACTACATTCAACCTAGATCAACTTCAAAGAATTCACTAAAATCTGTAAGTTTTCTCTATATGCCAATATTATCTGTCCAGGGCAGAAATAATTAATAAATGTTTTTATAATGCCAGTGGGGAAGGTGAGCTATCTATGAAGGTGAAAGCTCTACTTCTAGCAAATATTTCAAAAGTTTTAAATTTATCCAAATGATTTCATTTGGCATTTTGATCTTCATTTCTGAAGTATTTACCTACATCTTCCTGTCTTTATTTCTAAAATCATATTTCTAAAATCATCTGGGCAATCACATTTGCTTTTTTCATTGTTTTTTGCCTAGAAAGTAATATGGATCTAGACAAGATTGAATTTGCTTCTGTTAACTTGGAGATCTTTCTGAAGTTTAGATGTACATACATACATCTGTTTAGCATGTTATGCTCTCATAAACAAACAAGTTATATCCTTACTCATACATTCTCTTTCTTCATTCTACAGTGTAAAACTTGGATCAGGATCAGTGAGAGGTATGTCTATGCCAAAAGAGGCCTAATTCTCACAGGACATCAAAGTAGCCTGGTGAGATAGTGTTAGCAATAGGGGTTCAGTGGAAGAGATGAAATGTAGTGCTGGCATTTAAATTATGTAAAGGACAGATTTATGTGGTATGTAAGTAGTAGCGGACTGCGTTGTTCATAAAAGCCTTAAATACAAACATATCTCTGTATTTATTTCAACCTTATGCCAGAAAAACATGCTGTGTATAAAGATGACTGTTTCTTTCACAGTGATTATATTATAAAAAAATACCAATTTTGTTGGGTGACTTTGCTAGGGAAAAAATAGCACCCTCTCTCAGAGGAAATTGTGTAAGATTCCCCAATCCTGAGAACTACATGCATGACATTTGTAGTGGTTAGGGTGATGCTGAAAATTAAGTGGCAACTTCAGCTATATTAGTTAAGGTGGGAATAAGAAATTCATTTGTGATGCAGTGTGATAGTGAGAGAATTTTCTTCTGAATTGCAGTGTGAAAGAGAAGGCTGAAAAATGTTTGACAGTATTCCAGTTGGCAAGTGCTAGCTTTTTAATAAGTCAATACTGCTGAGAGTTCAATGTAAAAACTCATCTGAAAATGAAATAAATTGATGAAAGCTCAGAGTGATGAACAGTCACAGTTCTAAACAGTGTGCGTTCGTGTTTGGAACACATTTGACCTTTCAAAATAATGCACGCATCTGACCTATGCTCTTGTGAGCAGCATTAAAATACCTGCCATGGTTTTCAGAAAGAAATAAACATAATTTATATTTGGCACCATCATGAACTTGTAATTATCTTGGGATTAAAAAAAGAATTACTAAGCAATGTTTTAAAGGAATGTGTATACTTGTATGTCCTGCTTCTCTTAAGATAATCAGTGAGGAGATAAAGATTGAGGGGATTGTTTTGATATCAGCATAAACATTTTTAGGAAGGGCATCTTCTGAACATTTGTAGTATGTAGTCCTCTTTGGGGGCAGTTATTTCCTTGCATCTAGTAGCTGATCACTTTTTAAATAGGTTTTTTTCAAACTCCACAATTCTACCTTTTTTTTTTGTCATTATTTAAACATTTTTATTATTGACTCTAATTGACAAAATGTTTTCAGAGAACATTTGACTATCCTTTATAATCATGAAGCCCCTTAAAATCTATGTACTGAATTATTTTCTCCCTTCTTTTGGAAGACAATGGAAATTAAGTTGACGGTTACTGTGTATCTCAGTAATTGCCACGGTGATCTGTGTATTCTTTTCTCAGAATGACAAACTTCAGTTTATTGCAGCAAATGATGCTACTTGCACTATTCCTGTGGGAAATCCCCATCCAAACACTGTGCTGGCTACTGTTTAATGTTGCTGCTGAAGAAGAAAGGGCAGTGTCCAACATGCCAAAGATTCAGCTGCATATGCCCATTGCCAATTATAGAAAAAGGTGTGAAAGGTGGAACTGTCCCATCCCTCTGGCTTTGAAACAGACCCAGTTAGTAGGTCAGATCTTTGCTTCTGCTACCCCTAATGGTAAGAACTTCAAATCTGTGTATGTATGCATGAAAAACAGGTGAAGCCCATATGCAGAGGGCCAAACCCAGGGCGGTTTTCTAGTCAGTTTGTGTTGCTTTAGCAAAACACCACAAACACTGTGGCTCACAAATAACAGGAATAAAATTCTCACAGCTCTTCTCAGGCTGGAAGTCCAGGATCCCAGCAAGGTCGGGTTCTGGTGAAAGCCCTCTTCCAGGCTGCAGACTGCTGACTCTCATTGCATCCTCACATGGTGGAAAGAGTATGCAAGAGCTCTTGAGCGTCTCTTTAAGGATCCCAAGTCCTATGAATGAGGTTCCACCTTCATGGCCTATGACCTACGACAGGCCCCATCTCCTAGTACCATTATATTGGATTAGGATTTCAACACATGACTTTGAGGAGACATAACAGTGGCAATCTCTGAATGCTGTGAAATGTAATTTTAGGTAGAGAATAAGAATAGAGTAGAATGATCTCTAGGTCTCTTGGCACCCTGAAATGCCCTCCTTTGCTTATTAAAAAACAAAGCAAAACAAAATGAGGCCTATCTTATAGAAGGAACAACCCCCTGATTTTGCTTGGCTGTGACACAGGGGTGTAGCTTTCCTTGCGTCTGTACTGCTTCCAACCTAAGCAGACCTGGTCTTCTCACATCTATACTTCTGCAGTCTTATTATAATAGGACCCTCCTGCCAGGATTTTTCCTGTAATTGGTTAGCTCCAGCTTATTATCATCAAAACTATTCATAATTTGAATAATGAAATGTGACATTCCTTGACCCCTAAAGTCATTTAATCTAACATATTCTGCGCCCTGTTGCAGTATTTACTGCATCTGTAACCAACATTTTAAGAGGTGAGTTCAGTTCTGAATCATTTGCTTCTCAGGGGAAGGTAATGAGTATATTATCTAGATTGTTGCTTCCTCAGTACTCAGCACCAGTCCTTAAATATCTATGAAGTAAGTAAATACGAGTGAGTTCTAAACACATATTTCAAAGTTTAGGTATCCCAGTTCTTTTTTTCCATTGATAGAATCCAGAAAATGAACAGATTGAATGGTAAACTGTCTCTATACTTTCCAAGTTTGTAACTTGATCTTGGTGTTTTTTCACCCACCTTAAGATTTGATAGATGAATCCAAACGGAAAGTTCACCAGTGTTCTTTCCCTAGTATTCATAAGATTCAGCTTCTGGTTGTTCCTTACTAAAATCCTTTATGGGAGTGTTGGGGAGGAGTTCAATTAAAATTGAATAAAAATATTCTATAAAAATAATATTTGTGGAGTCAGTTTCAAGAATTTGTTTCCTCTTCTCTCAAACTAATCATAAGTTACAGAGCAGGCATAGCCATGTTATACCAACATCCAGAAAAAAAATTTATAGATGTGACCAATACCATGAGAAATAAGAATATTTGACAGTTTTTTTCCATATAAAATACACACGCTTTCTGCTAGCTATATTGGCTACAATTATATGATTGTTTCTCATATTAATATTCAAGCATCTCATGTTTATCTTCTCAATAATACATATTAGAAATATCTATAAGATTATTTAATTTTAAGGGTTCACTTTCATTCTGTTTTCCTTTGTCTCAAAATTACACATTAATTTCAAGCATAAGAATAGATTCTCACATGGCATTAGATACTTCTCTCCCTCTTTTTATGTCTCTTTATCATTCATCTATTTATCTATTTGTCTATCTATCTATCTATCATCTGTCCTCTATCATAATCATCTATCTATATCATCATTATCTACCTACCTAATCGATTGAATTAAAACATAAAGGAAGTAGGGACACAATTTTCAATGATCCTCAAAACCTCAAACTAGTTATTTCAGTTTCTTAGGTTCCAGTGGTAACTTACTAATACATAGATTTTATTGGTCTCAACACTTCTGTGCCACAAGTCAAAATTTAGTTTTACCTCTCATTTTCCGTGAAAATCTTGTTGTGGTTATTGGTAAGGAAGTGTTAAGGGGAAACCCAGCCCAACTTTCATAGCTTGTAGGTCAGCAAAGTGATTGACATTTCACACCTGAAAGTGAAGCTTAGTTACTGAATTCTAATTACAACTAAATTTTCTTTAGCAGTTTCCTAAGTCTACTAGCGGTACACCAACAACCAGTATCTACATGGTACCCATATAATATTTTTTTACTTTTCTATCACTGGCCTCAGAGTTAATTGACAGTAACCTAACATACTAAAAAAAGAATTCCAGACCTCAAGTTTGTTACACTGTTTGAGGGGTCGAGTTTTGTGAACAACCTGCCTAGGCATTCCAGGGATCCTTCTAATCAGTTCTTGGTTGGATATTTTTTTCTGTGGACTTCTGCATTTTGCTCCTCCAGAAACTCAGTCTCTGGCCCAAGACAAAATGACCTCTATTTTACTCTTTAAGTCTATTTTTGTGTCACTGTGCTTTAATATTAAAGCATGCCATATTTCAGTGCCAGAATTTACAAAAAAAAGTCAACATTTACCCCAACTGCAAATAAAAGTAGTGACACTAGTCCACTGCTTGAGAGCACAGTAGTTGAATATATGTGGTCAGCCACTTAAACTTTGAGCAAAATGGTAAGAAATTCCTACACAGTAGATGTAAAGGATATTTTATTTTTTAAAAGCATTGTTTTTATTTTCTTTAGTTTCTCTTGCTGTTGGAGATGAAACAACAAAACATCACTAAGACTGTGATACAATGTACTTCCTATGTTTTCTTCTATTTTATGATTTCAGTTCTTACAGCCAAGCCTTTTTTATATTTGAGTCAAGTTTTGTGTATGGTGTGAGAGAGTGATCTAGAGTCATTCTTTTGCATGTAAATGTCCAGTTTTCCCCATACTATATATCCATTCCCCAATGTATAGTCTTGTTTCCTTTGCCGTAGATTAACTGTCCATATAAATGTGGGTTTATTTCTGGGCTCTTAATTCTATTCCATTGGTTTATGTATTTTTATTCCAATACCATACTATTTTGATTACTATAACCTTGTAGTATAGTTTGAAGTCTGGGTGTGTTCTTTGTATCCACATTTTACTGAGAGATATTATCATATATGGATACTGAGTCTTGCCAACTGTTGAAGATTTTGGCATCTGTGTTCATCAGGGACATTGGTTTATTAATTTATTCTTTCTTCTTATTGGTGTGTGTGTGTGTGTGTGTGTGTGTGTGTGTGTGTGTGTGTGTGATGTTCTTGTCAGGTTTTAATATCAGAGTAATGTTAGCATCATAAAATGTGGTTGGAAGCATTCCCTTTTCCACAATTTTCTGAGGTTTGATAGAGTCCACTGGTGAAAACTGGGCTTTTGTTTTTGTAAGAGTTTTAATTACTGTTTCTATTTACTTGCTTGTAATTGGTCTGTTCAGGTATCCTATTTCTTCTTGATTCAATCTTAGAAGGTTGTTTCTAAGAATCTGTTTCTTCTGGAGTTTACAATTTTTTGACATACGTACATTCTAAGTAATCTCTTATGGTTCTCTTATGAGGCATTTGTTGTAACTTCTCTTTCATTTCTAATTCTATTTGTTAGTGTTTTCTCTCTCTTTTTTTAGTGAGTCTAGATAGAGATTTTTTTATTTTTTTTTTCAAAGAATCAGCTTTATGTTTCATTGATCTTGTGAGGTTTTTGTCTTCTATTCCTTTTAGTTCCACTATAATCTTCATTAATTGTTTCCTTCTAATGAATTTCAGTTTCATTTCTTCTTTTTTCCTAGCATTATAAGGTATAATATTAAATTATTTATTTGAGTTCTTTTTTATTTCTTTTTTTATTTTATTTTATTTATTTATTTTTTAAAGATTTATTTATTTATACATACAGCTGGGGTATAGGCCAGAGGCGTGGGGTGGCGAGAGGGTTCACCAGAAACAGAGTGGGGAGCAGAACAGGCAGATCAGAAATACACTGCTGAGGGGAGCAGCGGGCGAGGCAGGCGAGGTCTGCCGCACCATGTGGGATTCTCCCCGGCCGGGCGTCGAACTCGCATCACCGCTGCCAACAGCTCCACAGCGCAGCGCCTAACCGCTGCGCCATCAGGGAGGCCCTATTTCTTTTTTTAAAGAGTTATTTATTTATGCATACAAGCTGGGCTGTAGGCCAGAAGTGTGGGGTGGTAAAAGGATTCGCCAGAGACAGAGTGGGGAGCAGAACAGGCAGATTTACTGAAGTAAACTGCTGAGGGGAGCAGCAGGTGAGGCAGGAGAGTTCTGCTGTGCCATGTGGGAATATCCGTGGCCGAGGATCGAACTCTTGCTGCAGTGGCTCTGAACAGCTTCATAATGCTGTGCTTAACTCATTGCGCCACCAGGGATTTCTTTTTAATTTCTTGATATAGTCCTGTTACCTATATACTTCCCAGAGATTCTGGTAGGTTGTATCTTCATTTTCAGTTATCTCTAGGTATTTTAAATTTCATTTTTGATTTCCTCATTAACCAAATAGTCATTTATTTGTGTGTTTTTCAATCTCCACATATTAGAAGTTTTTCGTGCTTTCTTTTTGTAGTTGTCTTTTAAGTCCATTGTGATCAGAGAAGATACTTGATATGACTTAAATGTTCATGAATTTGTTGATGCTTGTTTTGTGACCTTCCATTTGGTCCTGGAAAATGTTCTATGAATACTTGAGTAGAATATTTACTCAGCTTTTGGGGATTGTAGTGCTATATAAATGTCTACTAGGCTCATCTAGTCTAATTATTCATTTAAGGCTATTATTTCCTTGTTGGCTTTCTGTCTAGGTGATCTGTCCATCAATATAAGCATTGAAGTCCCCATGACTATTTTGTGGCTAATATCTTTTTCTAGATTTGTTCATAGTTTTATTATATATTTTATTACTTCTTTCTTTGATACACATATATTGATGAGTGTTATATTTTCTTGATTTATTGATCCCTTAATTATATTATATCCATTCCTGTCTCCTGTTACCTTTTTTTGAATGTGAAAGATCTTTAGTAGAATTAGTGTCCATAGAGAGAGAGGAGTAGCAAGGATATTAGTTTCCTAATAAAACCTACAAAATTATCCACCCCCCTCATGGGAAAATGCCTAGCCAGACAGGCCTGGCCCAAAATGGAGATGCTGATGCCCAAAAACTTTCCACAAATCTAAGGTACTTTCTGATGGGGAACCAGAAGGAAGGAATTAAGCAGGTCCTAGAGAGCCAGGTTAGAGGGAGAGATGCAAAATGAAAGATAAATGTGCAAAAGAAGATGTCAGTTATCACTGTCTCTGCCAAGGACAGCCTCCACACTTGTCTTTTACTAACATTTCTCATCCAGGTGTCGCTTCCCAAGAGTCTCCCTCCTCTATGTCTCCACCATGTTTCTGGCACAATAGTACCTGGGTATAAGTCAGGCCACAGAAACAAGAGAAAGGGCCTGCCTGCCTTCCATGTTATAAGTCAAACATGGCTGCTCAGCTCCTCCCCTGCATCCCAATAACTCGCTCACTCAGGAATTCTGATTTGTAGTCCAAATTGAGTGCATGTAAGTGGGAGCTAAGAAAATGGCACCTCCCCTTCATGGAAGTGTATCTGTAATAAATCTCCCATTTTCACTTTGCCACCATTTCTATGGTGATGAAGGTCTGGGAGTATAGTCTCAGGAGACAGTCATTTCTGTGGTTCCAGTGTTTTCAAAGGAAATAACAATCAATCATGAGGCATTATTCATGGATTACAAGTATATCAAAGTCCTTTTCTAGAAAATATTTGAGCAGTCTAAGTCAAAAGAAAAAAATGCTAGAGATATATTAGATACTAGATACTCTAGAGATAGATTATAAGAGAAAAAAAACTCAGAGGAAGATAAGAAAATCTTAAAAAAGTTTCTTTCATTAAAATAACTTTTTTTTTAAAGATTTATTGATTTATGCATACAAGCTGGGGTACAGGCCAGAGGTGTGGGGCGGCAAGAGAGTTCACCAGAGACAGAGTGGGGAGCAGAACAGGCAGATTGACAGAAATACACTGCTGAGGGGAGCAGCAGGCGAGGAAGGAGAGGTCTGCTTCACCACGTGGGAATCTCCCCCGCCATCGTGGAACTCACGTTGCCGCTGCAGACAGCTCCACAACGCAGCACTTGACCTCTGCGCCACCAGGGACGCCCTCATTAAAATAACTTTCTACCTTCATTACAATTCTAGCCAATATTATATAAAGGGGAGAGAGAAAATAGAAAAGTTATTTCTTGTAGCAAAAAATGCAATTTAACATTGCTGCAGATCCTGATCAGGTAAAAAAAAAGGGAAAAAAATTACCTTGATTCAAAAAACAACCAACCAAACAAAAAAGTATCATTTCAAATAAAACTGTCAAAATTGCATTCACTTCCAATAGTCCATTCAGTCTTATGTAGAAAATCCCAACTCTTCAATTCCATCACCTAGAACAAGCCAAGGTCTTAATCCTATTAATTTCTCTGGAAACAATTTCTGCAAATGTCAATATTTTGAAATAACCAAAATTAAAATCTGATAATAACAAAATATTCAAGGAAATTTGTTCAACATTATAATTTATGTTACAGAAAAATATAATAATCAAAATTGATGGGCAATTTTTATATCAGACACTTAAAAGGTTTCATATAAATTGTACACAATACGACCGATAAAGGACTGATAACAAAAATCTACAAAAAGCTCACATAGCTCAACAAAAACAAAGTCAACAACGCAGTCAAAAAATGGGCAAAAGAGCTAAAAAGACACTTCTCCAAAGAAGAAAAGCAAATGGCCAACAGGTATATGAAAAAATGTTCAACATCACTTATAATCAGGGAAATGCAAATTAAAACCACAATGAGATACCACCTCACGCCAGTGAGAATGGCGCACATTAAAAAAACAGGCAACAACAAATGTTGGCGAGGATGTGGAGAGAAAGGAACTCTCCTACACTGCTGGTGGGAATGCAAATTGGTCCAACCACTATGGAAAGCTGTGTGGCGTTTCCTCAAACTGCTAGAAATGGAGCTTCCATATGACCCGGCAATACCACTTCTGGGAATCTACCCAAAGGACAAAAAAACACTAATCCAAAAGAATACATGCACCCGCATGTTTATTGCAGCACTGTTCACAATAGCTAAGGTATGGAAACAACCCAGATGCCCAAAAATAGATGACTGGATCAAGAAGATGTGGTACATATACACAATGGAATACTATTCAGCTTTCAAAAAATATAAACACATGCAATTCACAGCAACATGGATGGAACTAGAAGGGATCATGATCAGTGAAATAAGCCAGAAAGAAAGAGAAAAATATCGAATGGTTTCACTTATAACAGGAAATAGGGGAACTAAATAAGAATGCAACGTTCAGCAGGGGAGGAGGGGAGGGTAAGGTCTCAAGAGGCGGGGAAGAGGGGAGCACAAGGGACTATGGTGATGGCTTCACGGGTGACCAGGTGATAGGTAACCTATGGGGAACACACAATAATGTAAAATATATGAATAACAAGAGTAAATAAATAAAATATTTAGAAAAAAATAAATTTTAGAACACCAATCTTAGTATTTATGTATATGGCATGGCTGAGCAATTCTCCCAAAAGACAATGCTTCCCATCAAGTTCCAAGTTACCAGATAAATTCTATATAAATTGAAGTGATCTAATACATTTCCCATGAGGAAAGGGAGAACATTTGTGGATTGTCTCAAGAGCTCTACTTGGGTCCCATAAAATTTCCTCTTATCAAATAAATGACTACATATTTTTCGTAATTTAGTTTTCTGGGAAGTTTTTTCATAAGTATAAAAATGCATTTAATTAGAATCAAAGCTCCCACTAAACTCACCAGCAATTCTGACAATCAAATCTTAAACTTTTATTTTGATCCATAACTGGAAAATTTAACTTCTAAAATAAAAACTCCTATTTTACCTGACATTAAAAGACTTCATGTACCCAATAACCCAGATACAAGAGGAGAAAAGTTAATTCAGTATAACTTTATAGGCAGGCATGTGTTTCAAATCAATCTGTTAAATTCCAATTAGTTTCCATTAGCCAAAATAATCACAGTTGATGCTTCCTGGGTGCACTTGTACTAGTTTCTGTTGTATTTCTGAGCTCAAAATTTCTATAGGTGTCATCTATACTAATTTTTATTCTTAAAGCCAAGAGTAATTAGACACAAAGGGTAAAACATATAAGCTTACAACACACACAGATTAACTCCCTTAGTTTTTATTTGAACTCTGTGTATAAAATAAAATCTTATACAACTAGAGCTTTACTCATATTGACAAAAACACAGAGGTATTTTTTTCTTTCCATACAAAAACCTATTCTTTACCCTGCCTGCTAGAAAGGCAGTTCTACTCACTCTGAAGTAGCCAGGTTGGTTGTTCCTTTAACCATACATGCACCTGAAAAAAAAAAAATCAGTCTGCAAAGAGACAATTGGTAAAAATTAAAACACAGGCCCATAAACAAACAAAAATCAAAATTGTTAAAGTCAAAAATTAAAAAAAAATAAAGACAAAGCCAAGTTCTTTTCATGGAGTCAAAATCATATTCCGAAAACTGGGGAGCAAAGTTACGTGGTTCTAGATGTTGTACTACTTACCTCAGACTTTGGAGAAAGAAAATAAGGATTTAGTCACAGCAATTACCAAGAGGGGGCACAAGGCTATTTATCTTCTCAAGGTCTCCTGTTTCATCTGGCTTGGGATTTACTGCAAGAGAAGGCAAAAGAGCAAAAAATCAAAATCAATGTACAAATCAAGTCCTCCAAACCAGGGAGGAACACAATAGAGGTATCAAAACCTGGTGCTTCATGCAAAAACATGTCACAGGTGGCTGCCCATGAACTTGCAAGTCCTGGACTGTATTTTTGGGTCCTCCAGAGGACTTTAATCATATCAAATAGAATGCTTCCCAATATAGACTTCCTTTAGAAGAAGTAATCGTGTCATTCACTAGCAGTCAAGCAAATTCAAGAATTCAAATTGCAAAATATCCCAACCAAATAGTGTAGACAAAAATTCCCAGTAGAGCACCCAATCAAACTTAATCCAGATTAAAGTGCTCTAATTTTTCTAATCCAGACCTTGCAAAACCCAAAGACATACTGAAAATTCATTAGGGCTATAATCACAATAGCCAGTTATCTCTGAATCATGAGGCTTCATCTTCCTTATTTGCTCTCAGTCCCCAAGCATGGATTTTCTGCTGCAAACAACTACTGGACCATTGTTGGGTTCTGCCAGAGTTATAAAATTCCCTTGAGGCTAACTGGGCATCCAAGCCAGCAGAGATCACAAATAAAAGCCCAAAGTCACAGAACCTCCTACGTACCTATGACTTTGAAAAAAATGAAAAAAAAAATTGAGTTAGAGCAATTACCAAAGGATGCTTTGTCTTTTCATCTCAGAGTTTCCCGTGATCCTCTGATTTGGGGTTTCCTGGAGCAACACCTATGTATATCTTCCAAGAGTCTCCGTCTGTCTCTCTTTCATGTGTCTCCTCCAAGTCCATTTCCCAGCAGTGCCCCTGTTATCTTTTTAACTGGAAGCTTATTTTATATAAGTATGACTGTCTCTGCCTGTGTGTGTGTGTGTGTGTGTGTGTGTGTGTGTGTGTGTGTGTTGTGGGGGAAGTATCTCATTTGCTCGCAGAGTTGTTTTCCAGCCATTTACTTTGAACCTATGTTTATCTCTGGGTCTCAGATAGGTCTCCTGGAGAAAACAGAAAGTTGGGTTTTGTTTTCATATCCAACCACCACTCTGCGCATAAAGGACATTTTTATTTAATTAGTTTTAACATTGTGCAATCTCTTGCTCTTGCAAATGAAATACTCTTTAATTCCTTGGAAAATATTGCAAAATATTAGAAGGCTGAATCTCATAAGAACAGTTACACACATTTATACACACAACATTTATCATATTCATTTGAGAAGCACAGACTGTCTACTTAAGGGGTCATTATGGAGTGCATCAAGGAATGGCAAAGAAGAAACAAGGAACTATTTGACTTATGAATGTAACACACTGGTGATGTTTGCTATTTCTTGAGAACTTGTTTGGAGGTTCTAGCAGGGGAGCGCAGCTACTCGTATACCCTCCACAGAACTTTCAGTCTCTATTGGGGGAAGGTGGTCCTCTTCCACCCCATGCGCCGCTTTGGGAGGGACACCCGCCTAGCCAGCCAGATCAGCCGAATCAACCCTTGAGATCGATGGGGTGACATGTCACAGCCAGATCCCCCTCACATCCGATGTTTGCTATTTTTCATCTTGTTTTCCTGTGGGGACCAGGTTCATTTCCTGGGATAGAATTATCCGAATGTTTTAGGTACTGGCAGTTGGAAGGGGCAAGCACTCTGAAATTCAGTCATCTGGGTTAAAATCCCTGCTCTGAAACTTTGCCTAAAGGACTTTGGGCAAATGACAACCATTTTGAAATTCTCTTTCCTCTTTCGTAAAATGGGGAGTGTTATGTTTATTTCACAGTGTTGCTGTGATGATTTAAACTAACTTATAAAGAGTTTGGCAGAGAATTTCCTTCCTCAACAAACAATAGTCTTTCTTCTTTTCACTGTTATTAGATAGGATAAACATCAGGAATCTTAGCCTGGTTTTGATTTTAAAACTGGCTTAGTTTTAAGTAAAAATCCAAAGTTGTTCTTAATGTAATTCTGAAAATAAATACATTTATAAAAGTCTCCACATGTCTCTTTTGCGACTAAGAAGAAAGAGGTCCCAGAATGCTTGAGCACTCAGAATAACTCAAAAGTTAAAAACAAAAACAAACAAACAAAAAAAAAACCGTAAATAAACAAAACTCAAAATACCTGAAAGAAATTGCACTGTTTCATAGGAGGATTTCAAGTGACAGTACCATGTTAGCATGAAATGGATGGTACTTTCTTTGTCTGTTGGGAACTGGGTGCCTGACTGATGGTCATAGAATATGTAAAACATGGTAATTTTATCAGGAAAAAATAATAAATAGAAAAACAAAATTAACAGACAACTATAAATCAGAGACATTCTTATGAGGAGGGGAAGGAGGATGAATCAAAACAGGAGAGGGAAGAGCAGAAGGGACTATGGCGATAGTGTACAGGTTAGCTGATGATGGGAATTTTATGGGGACTACACCTGAGAGGAGAAAGCAAACATACAAAAATCAACAATGATGTAGTATTAATTAATTATTTAATTTAAAAATGATGGATTTTCTCAGCATTCACCAAGTGAATCCTGTAACAAATAGACGCTGTGTGTTGGCAGCAGGCAGGGATCAGAATTTTTTTTTTTTTACCACATTTTTGCTCCTGGTTATTTTGTTCTCTAAGATTTCTCTTGGCTGTGCTGGACACTACACCCTTTTATTTCGAGGAATTTTAACTGTTAAGCTGATATTTGATGCTTCTCAAAATCCTTCAGTATTTTATTTCTCTATTTGGGTTTGATTTGATCACAAAATGATAGTCCCCTTGGGCCCATTGAAAATAGTGGAAATTCTGCCTAAAAATAATTCTGCCTAAAATCTCAGAAATAAGAAATGATCTAGCATTTCTTTTATAATGACACACACGACTCCCCCCTACTCTGATTCCACCACCAAAGAATTCTATCTTTAGTAACTGAGTTTTGTAAATCAGGTGGTTTATGGAAGAACTATTTTCAAAATATTTTATGAGATTTTTTTTTAATGACTCTGAGACCTAGAAAGGCTTATTGTCTAGTTCTTTAGTTAAAACTTAAAACTCTGTCCTTTGGATGTGATCAACATTTTTTTTTAAAGATTTATTTATTTTTACATACAAGCTGGGGTGCAGGCCGGAGGTGTGGGGTGGTGAGAGGGTTCACCAGAGACAGAGTGGGGAGCAGAACAGGCGGACTGACTGAAATACACTGCTGAGGGGAGCAGCGGACAAGGCAGGGGAGGTCTGCTGCCCCATTTGGGAATCTTCCCAGCCGGGCATTGAACTAGTGCTGCCACCGACAGCTCCACAGTGCTGAGCTTAACCCTTGCACCACCAGGGAGGCCCAACATGTTTATTATCTAGATTGTGATGATGGTTTCACAGGTGGATGCATATGTCCAGATTCATAAAATAGTGTACATTAAGTATGTGAAGTTTTATATCAATGATAGCTCAATAAAACTGTGAAAATAAATTAGAAACTTATTGTACTTTTATTAAGTGAAATAAATCTTTGCATCCTCTCAAGGAAAGAGTTTACTTTTACTATTTTAAGCTATGAATATACCTAGTATTGATTTACTATACTCCAGAAAATTTAGTCTGATAACAATATTCCTATCATAAATATGTAAATATTGAGGTGGTGTTACAAAAGAAGTGTGGGATTTCCTTCAGTCTGGGATAGTCCATTTGTAGACCTCTTAATGGTATACAGATGGACTAGAAAGCACTGCAAGTTGGTTCTAGCCCTTTAATTCTGGAAGCATTTTTGCCACAATAAAAACGTGTGTGTGTGTGTGTGTGTGTGTGTGTGTGTGTGTGTGTGTGTGAAGGGGAGAGAGAATGAAGAATACCAATTCTATTATTTTAAATTAAAAAAATAAGTGGCCTGTCTTGAAGTTCCACTTACTAATGTCAATATTTTTCAGATAGCTCATATTTGACTCAATTGTAGCTAAATATAATGGGGATTAACTTACTTATGTCTAGAGATGAACATTTAGCCTTTAATTCTAGTATTAGCATTACTTTGGAAATTTTAATATGACACAAATATGAGTCTGTTGCATAGTGATATATCCATATTTGCCCATAACATTTTCTGAGTGTTATAAATTTCTTGCCTGCCAGTATTGTGATAGCTGCTGAGTTTTAGCTCTTATCTTTCAGGGCATACATGTAAAACCATGGGGGGTGGGGATTTGACTTACCAGGAAATGCAGATTCTAAAAAATAAAGCCTTTACTTTCCAAATGCAAATAATCCCATGAGTGAAAGGAGAAAAGTATTTAATAAAATCATATAGAGAATTCTTTGATGAACTAAAATTTTAAATGCAGTGTTCTAAAATGCATAAAGGGAAAAAAGAACATATAAAAAGGAATAGCAAAGGCTTTCAAAAAAGTTTTCCGTGAAACTAAAGCCTTGTGTGACATGTCAAAAATGCTAGTGACCCTTAAAAGCAAAGAAGAAGGATACAAGGATAAATTCCTAGTAGAGAGTGTTATCAAAAGCCAGGACAAAGGTACACCTTGTCAACTCTGACTGAACCTCAATGAAAATAATCTCTGACCTGGAAAGATACAGATAAGTAGACTTTCAGCCTTAGAAAGTGAAGATGTAGTGAGATAACAACCATTGCATAGCCTGTGCCTTCACATGTATTTGGAATCTCCTTTCTTTCTTTTCTACTTCCAACACCCTAATCACTTTCATCATATTCTCTTACCCAGATTAGCAAACAAATCTATTAAATAATCCATTTGCTTTCTTTTATAATCTTTTGCAGAGCAGTTAGGGCAATCTTACAAAAACATAAACCAGATCATATTATCTCCTGCTTACTCTCCCACCCCTAATGGAAGGTAACTGTTTACCTTTTTGTCCTTCACCCATTCTTCATTTCTCCTGGGCTAAAATAGCCAGGGGAATTCTGCTCCAAGCTCAAATGTTCCAAACTCATTTCTACTTTATGGTCCTTAAATGATTATGGTAGCTGTCCCTGTTTGCAGTTCTCCCCCCCCCCCTAATATCCACTAGCAGCCTATCTGTTTATTATTCAGAACTCAGCCTGAAAATCATTTTTTCAGAGAAGCTTTCCCTGAACATCCTATATAGAATGGCTGCCCATTCAGTTTCTGTAGAGAACTTATCACATCAATGTTTTTGTTCTCTTTTGTATAAGAGCCTATATAATATTCTCTTAATAATGTTTTTGGATGACTGACTGAATACATGATTAAGAGCTAGAGGAATTCAAAGCCAAGGAGATCAAAGTGGATAGGGATGTGTTTTAAAAGAGATGGGATCAGACTGGAAATTTGCCTAGAATGTGGCAAGGTGGAAGAGAGAGCTGTGCACACACTGTGGTCTGGGGGATAGGTAAGAAGGAAAATCTTGATCAGCAAAGTTATAGTCTTTGGGAGCTAGTGAGGAGTGAAGCAACATAGAAAAGAACTTGCACAGCAGGGAATCTTTGGGGAATGAGACTATAACTGAGTGGGGCCAAATTAATGGCAGGGACATTGAAAACTATTTAGGAAAAGTTGGTGACTCTGGAAATAGGGTATGTTTTTTGTGTGTATGGAAGATGAAAATAGGTTTAATCCAGAAGGAGTTGTCACAATTTTCTAAACAACTTCCTCAGGTATATAGAAGTGTTTTTTTTGTTTGTTTGTTTTTGTTAAATGACTCCAGAATACCTTATTATTTAGTGGGTTAATTCTACTGATGCTTACATAAGTATAAAGTAAAACATTTTCTTAAAAAAGAATAGCTGTTCTTCATTTTACTTATTAGACTTGGACTGTTGTATTGCAAAATTCTACTTACAGAGAAGTTGTCATTAATATATGGTGTATTTCACTTTATTCTCACGAAAAGCTATGAAAGCCTTTTCATAACTGGTAAATATGAATTCTCTTATAGAATTTGTATATTCTATCATAAATTTGACCAAACTAAATGCTCACAATCTAAGATTTCCATAAAATAAAAAAATGGCAAAAGCATATAACAAAAAGACTGAATCAATTTTAGCAAAGATACAATATATTAACAACAATTATCTAAGACATTAGGTCATGTTGAACTGCACTGGTTAGGAATGAATTTGATTGACAATTTTGACCCATATATGCACCGGAAGCCTGCATTCTTAATTTGTATGCTTCCTGTGCCACCTTGGACGAGCTACTTTAGCTTAATTTACTCAACTGTGAAATGGATTCAAAAAACAATGTCTTTGCAAAAATGCACACTGTAGCTGAAATAAGTATTATGCTAATGGTGGCTTGTCCTGATAGGAGATTTCCTGACCTCTCACTTCTATCAACCCTAAGATATGCTATTTATAAACATGCATCAGATTTATTTAGGTTGAGGATTTTTGTTCAGAATAGCATCTGTCTCAACAAGCACATGAAAGACTAACTGTGAAGAATCTCAACCCAGAAAACTAACAGTAAGCCTCTTGATGCAAGATGTCTAAGTGGAACTGAGTCAGAAGGCAGGTTCAGCCCTACTTAAAGAAAGGCATTAAGTAAGATGTGTGGTACTGTCCCTCTGTGGGTCCTCTTAAGTTTCCCAGTATACCTGCTGGAAAAAGCCAGAAAAAAACCTTTGCCCCAATGCAACTGCTTTGAGAGGTAAAGTATTATTTGCTCTGATTTTTCCTCAAGCAGTTAGGACCTTTACTGCCAGAATTTTAGAACAAATCAGATACTACAAATCCCAGAAACCACTAAGCAAAAAGTAGAAGGAAATTGACAGTGATGGAGGATATTCTGTGAGGTGAAATCTTTAGTAGTGAACCCCTTGCTATGGGGCAGAGATAATCCCAGGACTATCACTGCTTACTGTGCCCACATGTCACAGAGAAGGAGGCAGGGCATGGGAGTATAGGAGGGCCAGATCTATTTGACCAGAACACATTTAGGGGGTTGGTTTTCTTGTGAAAGAAGCCATGGTCACCACGAGTCCACAAAAAAGATCCAGAAGGAGAGATTGCAGAAATGATCTCAGAGAAAGAACAAAAAAGGGAGAGAGATAGAGGTAAGACGGTAGGGGTAAAGAATTAGAAACAAAAAATAAAACAAGGAAAATTCTGGAAAAAGAAACAATAAAATAAATACTGATAAGCGTAAAATATGATGGAAGCAATGTTTAAGCTATAAAAAGACGATCTTTGATAAATGAAAGGGATCATCAAATTCTACATATAGCCAGTGGATAAAAACCCATATCCAGATATACCCAGGCAGTTTTTTTTGGAATGCTATGAATAGGCCCACAGGTGTTTGGCCAAAAAACATTAAAAAGTTGGGACCTCCCTGGCGGCGCAGCGGTTAAGCGCTGCGCTGTGGAGCTGTCTGCAGCAGTGACGCGGGTTTGACTCCCGGCTGGGGAGATTCCCACATGGCGGGCAGACCTCTCCTGCCTCGCCCGCTGCTCCCCTCAGCAGTGTATTTCTGATCTGCCTGTTCTGCTCCCCACTCTGTCTCTGGTGAACCTTCTCGCCGCCCCATGTCTCTGGCCTGTACCCCAGCTTAAATAAATAAACCTTAAAAAAAATTTAAAAAATTAAAAAATAATAAATACATAAATACATAAATGCTACCAAATTTGACGAATAATTTGCATGAAATATTTACACTGATTCCAATATGCTTATATTGTTTCTTATGGGTTTGATTCCATATTCTGTTATGGTGTAATGGAAGCTCTGATTTCAGTAGAAAGAGGGTACAAACATTTACCTTTTATGTTGGTTGTCAGCATAGATGACTGTAGTGGTTGATGAAATCTCATTCGCTATGAAAAGTAGGGAGAACAACTTATTCTGCTTAAATGGAAAAATTGCTGTAAACACATGACCTTAAAAAGATCCATATGTCCTCATCTGTCACCACTAGTTGTCCACCACAAGCAGCACTCCCACTAAGCAGTGATTCTCATGGGTCATCTCGCATCTACCTTTTACTCTAATAGTGCAGACCACCTAACAGATCCAGGGTACCTGGTTGGGAAATTGATTTCATGTCTTCAAGCAGGAAAAAAAAAATTATGCTGGATTATGCTTTTTGTTGTCTATAAACAATGACAACTTCACAAATGTCAAATATCCTTCAGCATCGAAGAGCAAATTTAAAGAGGCTTGTACTCGCCTAGCTGGAAGAACTGTCTTCATAATTGTAATAATAATCATAAGAGTTAAATGAAACAAATGGAAACTGAGAAGTCATGAATTAGTAATTACATTCAAAAGAGAAAAGTGAATATAAAATGTACAAAATGTAGCTGTAATACAAATAAGGTTATATATAATAATGTATGTTTAATTATTTATTGATTTTAATAAATAAAGGAGGGTTAATACATGGGATTCCTGGAAGCTCTGGCTATTAGAAATTTTAATAAATTCATTTCTGTAAAAGATGTAAGAAATCTGTACAACATAATGGAAAGAATCACTCAGTATATTACATTGCAGATTCTTACCTTTCAATGTGTCCACCATGATTTTAGATAAATTTGGTGTCATTCAGCATGACATATCTTCTATTATCTGGAATACAAAAGGAAGTAATTAGAATTAGAAAAAACAAATCATTAACAACAATTTAATTTAAATGAAGAGCAGATTTCATTTTTTCCTCATTTGGCTAATTGTTTGTATCTTGCAAATAGGAAAATGTATTAAAATTCAAACAATGTGCTAATTTAATAGATATCTTGACTATATTAATATTTTGCTTATTTTAATTATGTATCTGTTTATAAGTACAAAAATGTCATTTATTTCTATCTGTGTAAGAAGAAGGTAAAAGTATAGAAAATTGTGAACAATTAAAGTAGATCAGGAAAAGGTACTTGTTGCATCAAGCTAAGGATATCCTGGGCTCTTGAACATCCAGAATAGCCATGTGGAGTGGGCTGGGGGGACTCTGTGCTTCAAAATGGTGATTTAGTCAAATATCCAGAGGAGAGCTAACTAATGCAAGCAAAAGAGCTTATCTCCTAGGAGATGAGACTTCTAGATGGCTTTGTCAGTATAACAAAATGCTGCAAAAAACATGCTATTCTAAACTTTTTACTTAAAAATTGCAGATTCATAAGGAAGTTGGAAAGTTAGTGTAGAGAGATCCCATGTACCCTTCACCCAGGACCCTCCAACGATTTAGTCTTTCATTGTTAATATCACAACAAAGCATTGACATTGGTACAGTGTATAGTGTTATACATCATTTTGTCAGACTTACGGATTCATTGTAACCCTATTACAATCAAAATATAGAACTATTTCATCCCCTCAAAATATCTCCCTTTACTGTCACAGTTCTACCCAACAGTTACCACCAGCCCTGGCAAACGCTATTCCTTTTTTTTAAAGGTATAATGAACTTTTAATGCTATATTAATTTCAATTGCACAACACAATTATTTGATATTTATATATTGAAAACTAGTGACCACAATAAGTCTAGTTAACATCTGTTACCTTACATAGTTAAAAGTTTTTCTGGTGATGAGAACATTTAAGATAGACTCTTTTAGCAACTTTCTAATAGACAATGCATTTTGTTATACTGACAAAGCCATCTAGAAGTCTCATCTCCTAGGAGATAAGCTCTTTTGCTTGCATTAGTTAGCTCTCCTCTGGATATTTGACTAAATCACCATTTTGAAGCACAGTATTAACTGTAGTCACCACACTGTGCATTACATCCCCATAATTTATTAATTTTATAACTGGAAATTTATACCTTTCGACCTTTACACCAATTTCTTTCACCCTGTCCTCACCTCTGGCAACCACATATCTGTTTTCTGTGTCTGTGAGGTTTTTTTTTTTTTAAGATTCTGCATATTAGAGAGATCATATGATATTTGTCTTTGACCTATTTTATAGTGTGCTCTAGTTTCATCTAAAGTGATGCAAAGATATTCTTTTGTTGTGGCTGAAAATGTTCTGTCTGTCTATCTATCTATCTATCTATCTATATATCTATCTATCTATCAATCATATCTATCTATACACACACATATACTCCCACATATATATTCATATATATATACATATATATATATTCCCACAATATATATATTATATATGTTATACACACACATATCCATTAGCCTTTAATCCATTGATGGGGACTTAATTTGTTTTCATAACTTACTGTTATAAATAATGCTGCAATAAACGTGGGGTGTATATATCTTTTTAAGTTAATGGTTTTGTTCACTTGAGATAAATACCTGGAAGTGGAATTTCTAAATCATATGGTAGTTCTAATATCATTTTTTGAAGAATCTCCATGTTTTTGTAGAGTATCTGCGCCAATTTACATTCCCACCAATAGTGCACAATGGTGCCTTTTCTCCACATCTTCATCAATGCTTTCTTTCCTTGTCTTTTTGATATTTGCAAATTTGAGAAGTGTGAGGTGATATTTCATTGTAGTTTTCATTTGCATTTCTCTAAAGATGAATTATATTGAGCAACTTTCAGGTACCTGTTGGTCATCTGTATATCTTCCTTGGAAAAATGTCTATTCAGATCTTCTGTACAATTTTAAATCGAAATTATTTTTTTGTTATTGCGTTGTGTGAGTCTGTATGTTTTAGGTATTAGCCCTTTATCATATATATAATTTTCAAATATCTATCCCATATAACAGGCTGCCTTTACATTTTGTTGCTACTTTCCTTTGCTGTGAAAAAGACTTTTAGCTTGATGTAGTCCCACTTGTTCATTTTTATTTTTGTTACTTTTACTTTTTATGTCAGACCCATGAAATAAATTATCAGCAAAGTAATAATCAAGGTGTTTACTACCTATGTTTTATTCTAGGGGTCTTATGGTTTTCATATTGAATCTTTCATCCATTTTGATTTAACTTTTGCATATAACAGAGATTAATTTTTATTTGTTTGCAAGTTTCTATTTACTTTTCCCGACAACATACATTAAAGAGACTATCATTTCCTCATTGCATATTCTTGGCTCCATTGTCATAATTAATTGACCATAAATATGTAAGTTTATTTCTGTTTTTTTTTTATTCTGTTCCATTGGTCTGCATGTCTATTTTTATATGAGTGTCATACTACTTGGTTACTATAACTTTGTAATATAGTTTGACATCAGGGAGTATGATCTCCAGCTTTGTTATTTTTCAATATTGCTTTGGTTACTTGAGGTCTTTTGATGTTCCCTACAGATTTATGACTGCTTGCTCTATTTCTGTGAAAAATACAATAAAAAATTTGATACAACTTGCATTTAATCTGTAGATTACTTTGGATAGTATGGGCATTTTAACAATATAAAATATCCAATCTATGTACATGTAATAGTTTTCCATTTATTTGTGTCTTCTTAAATTTCTTTGCATTGCTTGCTCTATAGCATATTTTTAATTTCCACATATTTATGAATTTTCCAGTTATCTTCTTATAATTATAGTTTCATACCATTGTGTTCAGAAAAGAAGCTTGCTTTGATTTCTGTCTTCAAAAGTTAATTAACTAATTAACATATTAATTAATTAACATGTCATCTATCCTGAAGAATGTTCCACGTGGACTTGAGAAGTGTATTCTTGTCCTTTTGGGTGGAGTGTTCTGTATATTAAGTTCATCTGGTCTAATGTGTAACTTAACATCCATGTTTCCTTTTTTATTTTCTGTATGGTTAATCTATCTATTGATGAAGGTGGTGTACTAAAATCCCTTACTGCTTTTATGTAGTTATGTTTTTCTTCCTCTGAATCTGTTTATGTTTGCCTTATATATTTTGGTGCTCCTCTCTTTATTGCATAAATATTTAAAATTACTATAATGTTTGTTGAATTGTGCTTTTTATCAGTATGTAATGCCCTTCCTTTTCTCTTTTGACATATTTTTTAAAAAGTCAATTTTGTCTCATATAAATACAGCTATCCTACTTTTCATTGGTTTTCATTTGCATGGCATTTTATTTTTTCATCCAATGAATTTCTTTCTCTGTGTGTGTGTCATCTGAAATGAGTCATTTATAGGCAGCATATAGATAGGTCTTCTTAAAAGAATCTATTGAGCCATTCTGTTATTAGTTTAGATATATTTAGTTCATTTACATTTAAAGTTGTGATATATGTGTACTAATTTTTGTCTTGTTAATTGTTTTCAGAGTGTTTTGTAGTTTCTCTGTGCTGTTCTTTTCCCATGCTCTCTTCCTTTGTGATTTCATTATTTACTTTTGTGGCATGCTTAGCTTCTTTTATATTTATATTTTTATGTTTATATTTTATTTATATATCTACTATATCATGATGCTTGTATATAATGACTTATATTCTTAACAGTCTATTCTACGCTGGTAATAACTTAAGTTTAAATGTATTCTAAAGTTGTACATTTTTTATTTCCCCACTTGTTTATTTTTGATATTACAATGAACAGATACAGTGTACCCCACAACTTATTATTGTCATTATAGCTATTTTTGCTCTTTGCATTTTAATCTTCTTGCTACTCTTATAAGTGCTTCATCTACTAACTCTACATTAGATTATCCTAAGTTTTACTATACATATTATACATACTATACATTTCATTAGATACTATACATATATTTATCAGTGAGTTTTATACTTTCATATGTTTTCCTGTTACTTGTTTTCATCCCTTCTATTTACTGTAAGCAAGTCCATTTAATATTTCTTGTAATGTTTGATATAGTGGAGACAAACTCCAGTTTTTTTTGTTTATCTGGAAAACTTTAGCTTTCCTATTCTGAATGAAATTTTTCCTAGTGGTATATATTCTTGGTTGGACTTCATCCCAACTCCAGCACGTTGAATATATTATACCACTCCCTTCTGGTCTGTAAAGTTTCTGTTGAAAAATCTACTGATCATCTAATGGGTGTTCCCTTATATGCAATGACTTCTTTTTTTCCTTTGTTGCAAAAAGAAAAACAAAAAAGAAAAAAGTAGACATATCTTAAGGGGCTTATGGGACAACATCAAGCGGACCATTCTTCTCATTATTATATATCCCAAATTTTCTCTTTGTCTTTAACTTTAGATATTTAATTATAATCTGTTGTGGTGTAAGTCTCTTTAGGTTCATCGTATTTGCAATTCTTTGGGCTACTTGGATCTACCTGTCTGTTTCCTTTCCCAGGTTAGTGAAGTTTTCATTTATTATTTCTTTTTTTTTTATTTATTTATACATACAAGCTGGGGCACAGGCCAGAGGCATGCGGTGGCGAGAGGGTTCACTAGAGACAGAGTGGGGAGCAGAACAAGCAGATCAGAAATACACTGCTGAGGGGAGCAGCGGGCGAGGCAGGAGAGGTCTGCCGCGCCATGTGGGACTCTCCCCAGCTGGGCGTCGAACTCGCGTCACCTCTGCCGACAGCTCCACAGCACAGTGCTTAACCGCTCCGCCACCGTGGAGGCCCCATTCATTATTTCTTATACAGTTTTTTGCTCCTTTCTCTCTCTCTTCTTCTTGACCCCTATAGTGGGAAGAATAGTCCACTTGATGTTGTCCCATAAGCACCTTAAGATATGTCTACATTTTTCTTTTTCATTTTTTGCACCTCTGTTTGGTGACTTAGCCTGCCTGGTTTTTGTTTGTGAGTTCACTGATCCTTTCTTCTGCTTCATCTCATTGGCTGTTAAACCACTCTAGTGTAATTTTTGTAATTATAGTCTCCTTCAGCTCTGTGATTTCTATTTGGTGCTTTCTTGTATTTCTTTTATCTTTGTTAATGTTCTGTGTTCATTCTCCTTCTGAGTAAAACAGCCTCTTTATTACTAATATTTTGAGTTATTAGGTAAATAACTTATTTCCATTTCATTAAGGAATTTTCCTGAGTTTTATCTTATACTTTCATTTGGAACATATTCCTGTATTTCTTCATTTTTCTTGACCCGATATGTTAATTGCAATGCAATAGTCAAATCTTCTGTTCTTGAAGAAATGGCCTTATGTGAATGTACCTTATTGTTCAGCTCTGCTGTAGTTGTTGCAAACTTTTGTCATTGTCCAGCCAACTTATTTTATATTTAATGACCCCCAATAGGTGAGGATTCCAAGGTTCCAAGGTGAGGTTCCAAAAGACCTGTCAGTGACCTTGTTTTTTTCAATTCTACTATTTTTTGAGTTTTGACAGTCAGATTCAGGTCTTAAAAGTCAAAATGCCCAATATGCAAAATTCCACTACTTTTTCCTTAGGGACAAGCTTGGATTTTGTGCTCCCTTCTCATTCTGAGTTCTGTTTGTATGCACCCTGACCAAAGAGCACTTTGACTCAAGGGCAGAATTTATTCAGAACAGTTATCACCAATAAAACATCTCAAATTATATTACCAAATAAAAATATTTTAATATAAATAATTGTAAGGTCTGTGTAAACCTCTGATGAAGTAACTTTCTGTGACAACATGAATGTTTATGATAATACTAAATGTTAAAAAAGAAGTTGGGGTAAGGGAGACAAAAATACAAGAAAGGAAATACCGTTTTTTAAATTGCAGTATTGCATAGTATATAATTTAAATACCTGAAACTAGGAAGATTTTCCTGATTTATTCAGGTGGATCTAGTATAAGTTATATGAGTCCTTAAAGCAAACATCTTTCTCCCACTGGTAGCAAAGGGAAAGTCAGAGATTGTAAGTATGAGAAAGGTTCTTTATAATATTGTTGATTTAAAATGAAGGCACCACATAACAAGGAAACAGTTGTACAATCACAAAGAAATTGATTCTGCCAATAACCTGATTGCTTTTGGAAGCAGAATTCTCCTCAGCCTTCTAGAGAAGAACCAGCCCATCCCAAACCTCGATTTCACCTTGTAGGCCTTCTGTAGTAACCCAGTTGAGCCATGGAATCGACAGATAAGAAATGGTTTTTGCTTTACCTCATTAAGTTTGTGACAATTTATTATGTCAATACTAGAAAACCAATGCAATATATGTGATACTTTTTTTTATATGACCCCTATAGGAATTTTCAAAAGAAAAATATTATTCATTCTGAATAGTGAATGAAATTGGATATTTATTTTGCCAGGTAACTAGATGTTTGGTGAGAAGCAAAGGAATAAAGAGAAGAATTATTTGTTAATAATGTTACCAACACTGTTTCAAAATCACACTCTTTCCAATACAAGTAACTATTTCAGACTACTTGGATAGCCGTAGTTTAAATCTAGAGACAAATGTGGTTACTCTTTCTAGTTTAATAGGAAAATCTAATCTTTAATGATATAATAAAATTAGAATATCTTATCTTCACATCTAACCATTGAATGGTGTATGTCAAAAATTACAGTAAAATGCTTGCTCTGGAAAATAATAATATAGTTGATAACAAGAAGATGTAATAAAAACTTGCTACATTTAAAATGTTGGTTTGTCCATGGTGAATTCATTCTTTGCCATATGTAACAGCATTTCATGGTTAGAAATGATTAGTTCTAGAGAAATTAGTAAGGAATATGTGGGGGTGGGTGTAGATAATTGAATTTAAAATGAGTACGAATTTTCAGGTTTAAAAATTAAATTACCAATTGATATTCTCTTTTTTGTTTGTGTTGTAGATTAATCTTAAGAATATTGGTGAAATCTATAAAATACGTATTGGACATGACAACAGTGGAAATGATCCCAAGTGGTATCTGGAAGAAATTACACTTGAAAATATAGACACTCATGAGCTGTTTTGTTTAACTGTTGATTCCTGGATACCTGAAAAAGAAAATGATGGCAATATTTGGAAAGAAATGCCCATTGTGAGAATTAACAAAGAAACTTTGCCAGGTACATAATATGACTTCTTTTGTTATATATATTGAAAATTAAAATTAATTGAGATGATTTAGAATAGAAGTCTGCAAAATTTTTTTGTGAAGGGTAAGACACTAAATATCTTATGTGTTGTGGGTCATACAGTATTTTGAAACTTTCCGAATTTCTTTGAAGTGAACAGATAGTGTAGATAATATATAAACTAGTGGTATGGTTGTGTACCAATAAAACTTTATTTGTGAACACTGAAATTGGAATTTCATATAAATTTCATTTTTTAAGAAATGCTATTTTGATTTTGACTTTTAAACCAATAAGGAAAGTAAAAGCATTCTTAACTCTTGGACAGTACAAAAAATGTCCAGGGTGCTAATGGATTTGGTCCAGATGGAGTAGTTTATCTACTCCTGGCTTAGAACTCTAGGTATTAGGATTAGTACCTGTATAACACAAAAATGAAAATGTGTATACAAGGATATATGTCACCAATTAAACAAGAGAAAGATATAAAATAAATCCAAATTGGAAAAGAACAAGTAAAACTATCACCAATTGCAAATGACATGGAAATAAACATAGAAAACCCTAAGGACTCCAAAAAAAAAAAAAAACCAAAAAACAAAAAACAAACCAAACCCTAATTGAAGTAGTAGATCAATACAGTAAAGTGGCAGGATACAAAAATAAATTTACAAAAATCAGTTCTATTTTGATGTGTTAAAAAATAAGCTAGAAGAGAAAGAAATTTTAAAAAGATCCAATTTACAATCATATCAAGAAGGAGTAAACTAACCAAAGGTGGTGCAGGATATATACAATGAAAAATGTTAAAGAAGTTAAAGAAATATAGGAAGACACAAAAATTTGGAAAGATAGTCTTTGGTCATGAATTGAAAGAATTAACATTGTTAAAATATTGATCTTATCCAAAGCAATATACACATTCAATGCAAACCCTGTCAAAGTTTCCATGACATTCTTCAAAGAAATAAGACAAAATTATTGAAATTCATGTTGAACTAAAGAAGACACTGAATAGTAAAAAAAAAAAAAAAAAAATACTGACGAAGTAGAAAAGTGATGGTGCCACATTCCAGACTTCAAACTATAAGACAAAGCTATAGTAATCAAAACATTATGATACTGAATTAAAAACAGACAGATAAACCAATGAAACATATCAGAAAGCCCAGAAACAAACCCACACACACATGGGAAGTTACTCTATGACAAAAGAGCTAAGAGAATATATTGGAAAAAGGAAAATCTCTTCAGTAAGTGGTGGTGTGAAAACTGGACAGTCACATGCATAGTATGAAATTAGATCACTGTCTCACACCATAAACAAAAATTAACTCAAAATAGATTAAAGACATGAAAGAAAGAACTGAAAACATAGGGGGAAAAGGCACTCTATGACATTGGCCTCAGTGATATATTTGTGGACTTATCTCCAATGACAAGAGAAACAGAAGTGAATATAAAAGCTGGGACTACATCAAACTAAAAAACTTCTATACAGTGAAATGATCACTAAAACAAAAAGACAACCAAATGAATAGGAGAAAATATTTATACATCATACATCTGACAAGGGGCTAATATCCAAGATCTACAAAGACTTATACAACTCAATAAAAGAAAACAAATAACTCAATTTAAAAAAATGGGCAGAAACTGCTAAACAGACCTTTTCCAATGAAGACATACAGATAGCCAACAGGCATATGAAAAAAATGCTCACTATCACTTATCATTAGTAAAATGCAAATGAAAACTGCAATGCAACACCATCCTGCACCTGTGAAAATGACCCATATCAAAAAGTCCAGATAGAGTAAGTACTGGCAAGAATATGAAGAATAAGGAACCCTCAGGCACTGTTGGTGGGAATGCAAACTTGTACAATACTTATGAAAAACAGTATGGAGTTTTCTCAAAATACAAAAGTAGATCTACCATAATATCTATCAATTCCACTCTTAGATATCTACCTGAAGAATACAGAAAAACTAGCTCAAAGGGATATATGCACAACTATGTTCATTTAGCACTATTCACAATATTCAATATTGGAAACAATCTAAGCGCCCAATGATAGATGAGTGGATTAGAACAATGTGGTGTATACACACTTTGGATACTACTCAACAATTAAGAGAGATGAGCTCTTTTGAGACAACACAACTAGAACTGGAGGGGATAATATTAAGTCATTAAGTCAGAAGGAGAAGACAAATATCACATGGTCATACTTATATGTGGATTATAAAGAAACAGAACAAATTTTCAATCAAAACCAATCCAATAACAAAGTCTAGAAATCTTTCTGTAGAATTAAGGTTACCAGAGGTGGAAGGAGAAGGTGGAGAGGGCCCAGTGGACTATGATGCAGAACTGTGGATGCCTTGGGAGTAGGTGTGTTGTGTTGCTAGTCATCTGAAGAAGTGTGATCCTCTACCTCTGAATCACATACATTGTTGTAAGTCAATGTTATCTCAATTAAAAAACAAAATGTTTTTCTTCTTGGCTATGCTTAGAAAGTATCAGCAATCATAAACTTAGAAGAACCTGAATTCCCTGAATTGTTTCGTTTTTTGCTAAACTCACACATTGCCTTAATTCTCTCTCTCTAGTGTCCCAGTGTTTCTATAACTACCTTGTTTTTGCTTCCACTGCTGTCAGGAAAATGCTGCTTCTCAATAGACATACTGGACTTTTAGTTCCAAATTAAATGACTGTGTGTGTTGTGTGTGTGGGTGTGTGTGTATGTCTTTTCTTGGAATCCTAGACCTCTCTGCTGTATTTGACACTGTTTATCCCTTATTTAAAGAGACAAAGATTTCCAGATGTCTGGAGCCAGATGCACTGGGATAGTTTTGGCTTACTGATGTGCTTAGCTGTGTCACCATGGACAAGTTACTTAATCGCCCCTCGCCAGCATGACCTCATGTATAAAACTGGGATAAAAATTGATGCTGACCACAGTCCCGAAAGATAATATTTCAAAAAACAGAAACCCAGTGAAAATCTGAAAAATCTAAATTCTGAATGTTTAAATCCCCAAAGCCTCCATCCTCATGTTGGAAAAATGTGGAATTTAAGAAAAGTAGAAAGTCAAATTAGCCACTTGCTCATAGAGATGTTCATGGCCTAAGATTGTCTTGAGGGGTTTTCTCTTGTTTCTCTATCATTCCTTCTGACTGAATCCTCCACACACGGGGGAGAAATTTGTGAAACTGCCCGCTCGCAGTGAGGCTGTGATGAGTTCTGTGTATAAGGTGACTTCACAGCAAAAGAGGAGAGTCAAGAAACTCATTCTCATTCTGTACTTGACAACTGAACACCACGTTATGACAATGGCCACAGGAGGTTGTGAGCCAGCACCCCTGTGTGCTGCCTGAGTGCCCTGAGACAGAGAGCGCTCTCCAAACACAAGACCAGTCAGAGTGTGTATTCAGGTGTTTCTCAGAGAACATGCCTTGCTCAAAAGGTTAAAAGATGGTTATGAAATAATTTGGCAGTATTCTTGTCTCCAGTTTTTCTTTTTAGGATTTCAATCTTTGCAATTGTGGTTTTTGGAATTTTTGACTTTTGGGAGTCTGACATTGAGGATTGCATCTTTCAGGATTATGTCCCAAACCCCATGAAGATAATGCCTGTGCTGTGGGATTATTTTCTGTACATGAGAAAACTCATTTAATCTTAAGCTAAGATATAGTATTTTTTTTGACATATAGTAATCATTCAACAAATGCTATTACCATTATTATTATGACAGTACTTATTTTTTGACATGTAGTAGTCATTCAACAAATGTTATTACCATTACTATCATCATCATCATCATCATCATCATCATTATTATTATTAAATATTTCTCCAACATTGAGCTCTAACACATGATCCTAACCTAGTTCCTCATTTTTTTCCCCATTTATTATTTCTATTTCAATCACTGGCTCCCCTTGGTCCTCTTCCCTTTAGTATGTGGGTTTAGTGCTGGATTCTTCCAAGTCCTTTTGAAACTCTCCCTAACTTCTGTTCTCTACACAGGAAAACAATAACTCTTCATCCTCAGCCCTGTCCTCGTTCCTGCTCAGTATTTCCAGTCTTATATTAGGTAATTCACCACCTCTTTATCATTAATATCCATGCTTGTTCTATTCATTTAACCATTCCACACAAATATGGGTAAACACCAATATGCAAATAGGAATTAGGCACTTAGGAGGAAGGAGGAAATAAAGATGATTCAGACAGAACAGTTCCTGTTCTACAGCGCTGTCCAGCTACCACGGCCTCAGTGTAGTCTGCAGTATGATGCCTCCTCTCTTCTGTCTTCTCATCAGTTTCTTCTCTTCCTCATTCCTCAAGAGGCCTCTCTCACAGTTCACTGAGGCTTTAAACCCATCCCAAACATCCCAAACTGAAGCATGATCTTACTTGCCCCTTTAATCCTGTTTCCTCTAAAACTTACATGGAAATTCTTGTTTTATCTGCACTAGTTTCCTTTTGATTAGTCTTATCTTCCAGCAGGGCCTCCATTTTATATCTCTCAGTCCCTAGCACAGAACACATGGGCTGTGTGCCGTAGAAATACTTGTTGATTGATTCAGATGTGGCAGGAAAGACTTAAGATTAAGACCAGCTTGATGAAAGGAAAAACATTGTATAAGACTCTTCATATCTGTATATATTTTGATAGTTTGTAAAAGCAGTTCCTTATATAAAATTTCTTTTAATATGTAAAGCTCCAGATTTGATTTTATTGATAGTTGTCCCATAGTTATGGGGGGAGGGGTGGTGATAGCGTCCAGGCATGTCCAGGAGACGCTGACACTGAAAAGACAGAAAAACCCTAAGAAATTTAAAATTCTGGTTTGCATCCTGCATATACTAGGGCCTATCTATTATTGACCCAGTTTCTAGCAGTTATCAAAGATAATTCTGCTTAAAAATAATGTATAGAGGAATTTTGACATCTAGGGTACTGATTAGAAACAGCAGAAATCTTATTTCTCAATCGGTTGTGTTTTTAAAAGCTACATTATTTTAAAATGAACTTTATTTAAACTTATATAATTATTTTGTATTTCTTCCAATTACCTCCCGTTTGACATATGCACAATTTGTTACATGCAAAAAAAAAATGTGGAAGGCAGTTATATGTTTTGATTTTTTTAAATCAAGATATAATAGAAACTCCATTGTACTTTAAATGAACTATTGATTTGGGGTTCATTTAACTTGAGCAGCAATAAAGGCTCAGCATGTCTCCACTGCATCTTCCTGTTTATCCTTTTCCCAAACTAGCTAATGAAACTTTATCCATTAGCGTTTCCCATTTAAAGGAGTAATTTCTTAGCTGAAGCACACCAACCATTTCTTAGGGCATTTTCTTCTACAGAATAATGTAATGTAATACATGATACCTAAAGCTAACCTGATCCAGTCTTCTCACTTTTCAATGGTTCTGAAAAATATATCCAGCTATCCCTTTCCCAGACTGATCATTTGCTCATTTTGGGTGAAAAAAATTAAAATAAAAACAGGAAAAAATAATGATACCTTAATGTTAAGGAATTAAGTAGGGATCAAAACCTACTTGTGAGCAAGGTGTAATCTGGACCTGCTGAGTATCACTTTTGGAAAGCCATTCTCGATGCTACTAATAGCTTGATATACTATTTCTGTGATTTCAAGTGAAGTCACAGCATATTCAAATCACTGATCTGATGCTTCTCTGTCTTGTGTTGGGCTTGAAAGAGAAATAAGAAGGAGCTGACCTTGAAAATCTTGGGATTATCAGTCCATCTGTCAAAACACCCTGAAGTTAGCCTAGGGGAGAACGTAGAGTGATGAACAGGGACTTTTGAAAAAAATAAAAAAAAAAAAACAATTAATACTTTAGGTTGTCCAGTCAGAGAGGGCCCTGGAGACATGTTTGAGGACTAAAAGGTTTTTTTTTTTAATTTCATAGCACATAAAGAGTGCATTTCTTTGCTGTTGGCACATACACTCTTAACTAATTAACTTTGTGATTATTTTTATTTTCAAAAGATTGCTGCAGTGTTTTCAAAGGAAAGGTTTGTGACTACTGGTCTATGAATCATTTCTTTTTTATGGCTCATATAGATTACTAGTGGGGTCACAGAGATTCCTTCTTAGAGACTAGCACTGACAAGCTGAGCTTGTGTTCGCTCTTGCTCTCGCTCCTTCCTTTTATTTTTTTCATTCTGCCATATTCATGAGGCACCAGAAGCTACTGACTGCCCTTGGTTGGTTGGTCTTAAGAGTCTTTAGTAGTGTTTTTGCTCTCTTTGGGTAGATACTACAGGTGGAACTACCAGGTCA
Source organism: Scalopus aquaticus (assembly GCA_004024925.1). NCBI lineage: Eukaryota > Metazoa > Chordata > Mammalia > Eulipotyphla > Talpidae > Scalopus > Scalopus aquaticus. The sequence continues at coordinate 50,816 of PVIJ01001495.1, read as the reverse complement.
TATGATGGATCCGTTTTTAATATTTCGAGAAGCCTCTTTACTGTTTTCCATAGGGACTGAACCAGTCTATATTCCCACCAACAGTGTAAGAAGCTTCCTTTTTCTCCACATCCCTGCAAGCACTTCTTGTTTCTGGTCCTTTTGCAAAGGGCCATTCTCACAGGTGTGAAGTGGTGTCTCATTGGGGTTTTGATTTGCATTTCCCTGATGATAATTGATGATGAGCATCTTTTTATATAGCTGTGCACCATCTGTATGTCCTCTTTGTACAGAAATAAAAAAGAATATATAGTTAATTGCTTAGTGGGGATGCTTCCCAGGCTGATAAGAATGCTAACTCAGGTCAACTGTGGCACTGTCTCTCCAGGTGAGAGATGACAACAAGAGGTGAGATTTGGGTCCACAACAGTGAGAATTGTTTGATGCTAGGTTTTGGCAAGCACACAGGAAGTATAGTTAGTGGTTTACTTCCAATCAAGGAATAATTACCTGAGCATATATGAAAGGACTATAATAGAAATGTGTCAGCTTCAATATATTTCTATTTATCAGATTTTATGAGAAAATAACTCTCTTTAAAACAACTGCTTGCAACCTACAGCAAGTTTTGGATGGTAAAACTTGGGTTAAGAAAGAATTTAAAGAAACAAGCAAACATTCTTTAATGTTTTCACCTTATCACAATACCCATATTGGGGGAGGGTATGGTGGCTTCACAGGGAGCCAGGCTCCGATGAGGTGACTGAAGCTCAGAGAAGCAGTCGGACTTCAAATCCTGGTCTTAGCCACTGGCTTTGTGAATTGGGGCAAGTTACACAGGTTTTCCTGAGTCTGATACCTTGTCTATAAAATGGGCATTTGACACCTATGGCTAGAGTGACCATCAGCCAAACAAGAATATTTTTGAGAAGAAGGAAAACACTCTCAATAATTACCTAGGACCATAGGTATTGATTGAGATCATTCCGGGCAAACCAGAAATGTGGTTGCCTCATGGAGTTTTTATCAGGAATATGTGGAATGTGTGAATATAGTATTTGTCACATAGAAGACACTTACCACACACTAAATTAATTCCTTTGCCCTCTCTTTTGACCCACATTTCCCTCCAGATTCCTTCACAGAAGACAAACAGAAAGGAGGGCTAGAATGACAATTTTCAATCAAATAACCTTTTAAAATATCAGATTGTATCTCTCACTTGCTAAAAATCCTCCCAAAGTTTCCCAAGTTATCAAGAGCAAAAACTAAATTCATCACAACATCCTATAAGGCCTGCTCACCACTCACTCCCACAAGAGTCCCCACGTCCCCTGATGTCCGCAGTGCCAGGCAGGCCTGTCCTCAGCCCTCGGCCTCTACCCTTCTGTCCCATATGCTGTCCTGCACCTCTCTCAGGCCTCTCTGAGGTTAGTTCCCTCCCCTTGGATCAGGTCTCTGGTTCAGAGCACCTTCTCTGTGATGCCTTTCCGGGATGAAATTGTACTTCTTTTCCTACCCAGACACTTCTTTTCAGTCTACAGCTCAAAGACATGTTTTGTTTTGTTTTTTCCCCAGCAGTAATATAAATATTTTTAACCAAGGAACACACAAAAATTCAGTTCCAAGCTGCCAATATATATGATTTTGGTCCACAAACCTCAGTGCAGACTGAGGTGTATACACATGTTTAACACTGAATCCCAATTACCATCGTTTCTAAAATTTGACTTTGGGCAGTTTGTATCAATATGATCATACCACAATGAATGCTGAGAAAGCTTCATTCTTGGTGATCTGAGAAAAAGACTAAAACGTCCATTAATTAAGTCAAATTAAAAATTTAGCCAAAGGGGATTGTCTTAGGACGTTTATCTGTGTTGCCCGTGGAGCTCCCCAGGTACCAGCACCAATGCTGTACTGAGCTCGCAGGCAGCCACAACACTCACCTGCATCCGGGTGCCCAAGTGCAGGGAGGGCAGGCTCACTTGAAGCAGGCTATGTGAGGACTTGGCAGGACACACACATTCATTAGTACCTAGGAACATTTGAGCCTCTGGTCTAAAACATGGCACTAGGGGAGGCTCCAAACATAAACAATTACATTTCTTTTTTTCTTTTTTTTTCTGGCTAGCAAAGTGTTTGAAAAGCAACAGCTTACATTAACTCAAAATATTGTGTGCGCATCGAAGCCTATAGTCCCTGAAATAAAAAAAAAAAACAAAACAGTGAAATAAGGACAAATTTGGAAACAAAAAAAAACCTGGGAGGGGAGCTTTGGTTTTATGCACAGTTTTGGGTACAGAGCTGCCATTGCACACATTCTTTTTTTTATTGTGATTTTTTTTAATTTTAAAGGCCTAATAGGCCTTATTATATGATTCATTGATCAGAAAGTATCTCATCTACCAACCAGAAATGGACTGCAAAGGTTATACCAAACGGAAGTTATCATATTCAAAAAAGATGGTGCTGCCAGAGAAGAAAGATTATTTCAGGCAAAGTCATCTTCACTGAAGGAGGCAGGGAGATTCTTATGCTAATGACCTCACTAGTATAATTCAGGAAATTCCAGACTGATTGGTATAAAATTCCACTTTGGGAGAATCTGAAATTGCAATCAGGTTAAGTATTAAGTCTCGGTGGGACTTGGCATGCACCACTCCAATTGGGCCTTTCTTTCTTTCTTCTTTAAAATTCCCCTCTTTTTGATCAGACTCACTGCCTGAGAGATTTTAGCAAAACTGAAGGCATCAGGGCCACTCCCAGCTGCTGCCCTGAAGATCTTATGTTTTTTGTTGTTCCACGCAGCACATTTTAGACGGTTCATATTTGAATGGTTCTTTGAGCAGCCAGCAGAGAGCAGTGCACAATACTGATTAATAGATGGATGGCTGCCTCAATAGTCATCTCTTCAGAATTATTCAGTAAGCATTTACATGTGCAAAGAGCTAAGGGTTTAAAACAATACAAGAGGTGAGGCCTACATGTAGGGTGGATGGGAATCAAGAGAGGGAGACTAACATGGCCAGTACACACACAGATGAGAACATTCCTGCTAGAGTGAACTCAATATGAGGCTGATTCTGTGAATGTGGGAATTGTTACATTACTGATAATTTCTAGTTATGTTAATAACATAATTGCTAGATATTCTTTCATGATTATTTCAAATTCACCCTAAATTGAGAATATTGATTCCATTTAGGGCACTTCCCTGGCAATAGCTGCTTAAATTCAAGAGAAAATTTTTTGGTTCAACTAATTTGTTAATTAGTTATCAAATTCTAATACTGACAAATGACAGACTGAAATATTTACTTCTGGATTTGAAGTTATTTGCCATCAGTGCTTCCTTACTTAAGTTCAACTATTCTTTTCCTTTTTTAATTTTGGGATTACATTTTTGTTCCTCATATGTGCATTCCTCCAAATCACCTGTGCCAGTACCCCATCTGCCTCCTTCCTCCTTCCCTTCCTGCCTCCCCTCAATCCAGTTCCCTCTGGTAACCATTACATTCTTTCACTAAGATTTATTTCTGCTATATTCTGCCTGTGTATGTTTGTTGGTTACTTATATTCAATTTTCACTTGATATCATTTAATGTAATCACCCCGAGGTCTGTTCATGTTGTCCCCAAAGCCACTATTTAATCCTTTTAAACAGCTGTGTTGTATTCCATTGAGTATATATTCCAGCTTCTTTATCCATTCATGGTCATGTAGTGGTTAGTACTCTTTTTTAAAGTTCAATCATAATATCTTAGACTGAGTTAGTGGTAGCCTTTCCTCCTGAAACATACAGTGTCTTTAATAATTCTATGAATGGGGCCTCCCTGGTGGCGCAACGGTTGAGCGCTGCGCTGTGGAGCTGTTGGCAGCTTCGATGTGAATTCGACGCCCAGCCGGGGAGAATCCCACATGGCGCGGCAGACCTCTCCTGCCTCGGCCGCTGCTCCCCTCAGCAGTGTGTTTCTGATCTGCCTGTTCTGCTCCCCACTCTGTCTCTGGTGAATCCTCTCACCGCCCCACACCTCTGGCCTGTACCCCAGGTTGTATGTATAAATAAATAAATCTTTAGAAAAAAAATAATTCTATGAATGGGGCCTCCCTGGTAACACAACAGGTTGAGTGCAGCACTGTGGGGCTGTCCAGAGCCACTGCAGCATGAGTTCGATACCCAGCAGGGGTATTCCCACAGGGCACAGCAGACCTCTCCTGCCTCTCCCGCTGCTCCCCTTAGCAGTGTACTTCAGTCTATCTGCCTGTTCTGCTTCCTACTCTGTCTCTGGCAAATCCTCTCACCACTCCTCACCTCTGGCCTTTACCCCAGCTCGTATGTATAAATAAATAAATCTTTTTTAAAAAAGAAATAAAAAATAATAATTCTATGAATGTACAGATACCTATGTAAAACTGATGGTGAAGGATTCAACCCTGTTCTACAAATAAACTTATGATCTATAAATATTTAGAACATCCTAGCTTACTTTCTGTAAAGCTGCCCGCATACCTGGGGCAATCAAAATTTGGGCCACCAAAGTAATGAGAAACTTCTTGGCACAATAAGATATTAGGAGGAGATCATGGAAGATCATGGAAATTACTGAACTGTACTGAATATATTTTATAAACACTTAAGAGGATTCAACTCTTTTACATATCTCTGCAATAATTAAGACAATATTCCTTGATATTTTCCAAGTTCTTTTTTATAGAAGTGCACAGATTTTTTTTTTTTAAGATTTGTTTATTTATACATACAAGCTGGGGTATAGGCCAGAGGTGTGGGGCAGCGAGAGGGTTCACCAGAGACAGAGTGGGGAGCAGAACAGGCAGATCAGAAATACACTGCTGAGGGGAGCAGCGGGCGAGGCAGGAGAGGTCTGCCGCACCATGTGGGATTCTCCCCGGCTGGGCATAAAAGTGCACAGATTTTACCATCTTGTAACGAACGTGAATCTTCATAAAAATAACTTTGAGAAGCACAAAAATAAACCCATTTTTATTCTCTATAACTAGTTATAATCCATATCCTTCATGAGAAGACTTTTGAAGTGATGGAAAAGTTATTTTATTAATTAATTAATTAATTAATTAATTTTTTATTTATACGTACAGCTGGGGTACAGGCCAGAGGTGTGGAGTGGTGAGAGGCTTCTCCAGCGACAGAGTGGGGAGCAGCACAGGCAGATAGACGGAAATACACTGCTGAGGGGAGCAGCGGGGGAGGCAGGAGAGGTCTGCCGCACCATGTGGGATTCTCCCTGGCTGCGTGTTGTGTCGCTTAACCGCTGTGCCACCAGGGAGGCCCTCTTTTATCTTCATTGTGGTGGTAGTCACAGAACTTATAAACATATACTTTAAAAAAGTGAATTCTACTTCATATAATCATACTTTAATAAGCTTAACTTACATATAATCCAGGCCTCTATTTCCACTAATAGTGGAAACCTTAGTCAGTTAAAACAAAATATACTCAGTTTCTTTTAGGATAAAGTTTAATTTCTTTTGCTTTAAAATTGGACAACTTCAGAATCTTCTCAGCCTGCTCCCTTCCTTACTCCATGTGGATACCTTAGTTACTGAATATCATCCTCATCTATGGGGAGCATCTCCCAGGGAGCGCACTCTCCTTTCCTTTACACATCCCTGAGGAGTCTCATTCTACTAGTCTTCAGGTATCACCTCCTCCCTCTTCTGCTGAAGGGAACACAAATTTCCACCATGGCCTTTGTTTCCCTCCCCTGAACTTCCAGTGAAAAATTGTATTTGAGGAATGTATTTCAGCCCTCTCAAGAGCCGGGTGATGTTTTGATATATCCTTGTGACCAAGGAATTCTATGTGCCCATGAAAAGCAAATCTTAAAGATACTATTTATGGAGCTGTTAATGCTTATAACTGATGCTGATAAATCATAAAGCATAAAAATGCTTGGCACACATTATGGTCACATTGTTTGAGGAAAAATAAACTTGCAGGTAAAATTTTTGAAAGTTTTTTATGTCACTAATGGGATAATGTTAGATCCCGTTATGTAAACCACACATTTATAAGCTCAAAGAATCCTAAGCTTTGATAGTGTTGCACATACTTTAAATTCCTTAAGAGATGGGGAAATTGTTGAAATGATAGTAAATATAGGTAACTATCATGGGTAGGAGTGTTGAAGGTGATAGTATAGACACAGATGAAAAAAAATAGTTAAGTGTGTAATATATTCTCAAATACATTGCATGACAGTGGTGACAAATAAGAAGAACATTTATTCTGGGCCTGTGGCAAACTTGGTCAGAGTAAGTGAAGCTTTCATAGGCAGCTGAAACTACTGACTAACTTTCAGAAAGAAAAACTTATCAACTATGGTGGAAAGAACATTACAAATTTTTGGCAGAAATGTCCAAAAAATACTAATAACTTTAATCAGCAAGTTAACTCTTTGAGATACTTTTAGCTAAATATAGTAATAGAAACATTAGTAACTACTTAAAACCCAATGATGTAGCATGGTTATTTGTAGTCAGAATGATTGATTTCTAATAATCGCCTTTGGATAGAATAAAATAAAATGATCTCTTCATTATAATAATGGTGACATTTAGAACACTACCCTTATATTTTGCAAGTGCATAAGGTAATTTTAACATCTCTCCTAATTCACATTTCATATTTTAGACTTACATTTTGGCTCCCTCATTCACCTCCTGTGTGTGAGGTCCTTCTCTTAAAAGTAATTTGTTTGTTTTCTACATTTTAACAGCGGAATGCAAGTCTGTTAGCAAGAACATATTGCCTTGCCTTTAAATTATCAATATTGAACCCTGACTTTCATGCCCAAAGATGAACTGAATGGATTTGCACTAACTTCACTTGCTGAGACTCTAAAACACATGCTATTTTAGCATGCATCTAAGTAACATGATGACTAATTGTTCTTTCAATTTTCCCCTAGCTTTAAGTTAAAAAGAAAATAAATTTATATTGCTTTAAGTATCATGAAAAAGCCTTGCTATTAATTTAGTGTTTTTAAAATAATCTACATATTTCTGTTGCAGAACTATAGCAAATACTTAGTGAATTGTGTTATCAAACATAATTAGAGTCAATGTTTCAGCAAAATGTTGGTTTCTCTTGGTTTGAGCATATTTTTTTTGACTTTCAATTAAACTATGGGACTCTTTTTGATGTGGTTTGAGAATAAAACTTAATGTTCAACTCTGATAACCACTATGTTCTGAATTTCTGGCACATTTATTTCTCTTTCTTTAAATTTTGATGCCAACTAAGTTTGTTGTCGTTGTTGTTTTTGTTTTTAGACCTATTAAGCATAATTTATAGCAGCTTCTGGAAAAACAGTGCTGAAAAATATTTGAGGTGTGTATAGCCAGCCATCAAGGGACATGTGTAGACCTTCCTCACTTTACTATGGGGTAATGTCCCAATATACCCATTGTGAGTTAAAAATACCAGAAAATAAAAATGTATTTCCTCCACCTACCCTACTGAACATCATAGCTTAGCCTGGCCTAACTTTTGTGCTCAGATGGGCAAAATCATCTAACACAATGCCTATTTTATAACAAACTGTTGAATATATTCTGTCATTTTTAAAATACTGTATTAAAAATCAAAAGCAGAGGGTTTGAATTCCAAATTCAAAGTACAGTTACTATTGAATGGTGTGTTCTCACACCATTGTAAATTTGAAAAACTATAAATTGAACCATTGTAAATTGGGGACTATTTGCAAAATAGTGGAAGATAGGATGAATATTGTTTTTGTATTATAAATATATAGTGTCCTAAATAATTTTTGACATTTATGTATTAAAAAACTTTATTAATGTATTATTTTTTCTTCACGCATACTGTAGTATCTTAAATGTTCTGATAAAAAATAGTCGATCAGATCATTCTTTATCCAAAGTTTAAAGCCAAATTTCTCAGTAAACAGAAACATAGTTTCTCGAATACGACTTGAGCTCCTGCTTGTCCACATACCTGTTTTTATGAAGAATTTTGGCATAACTTTAGGCTCATTTCATTTCAGCCAGTTACACAGGTTTTAAGACCAGATCTTTATTTGTGGTTTAAAATCTTTCATTGGTTGACCTAAATTCATGAGAAGTGTTCTAATTTTCTGCTTAAGTCCCGGTAAGTTTCACTCTGGGGTATTTTAGAATATGTAAGATTGCACAAAGAAACTGATTTATCTTCTCTGCTTACACCATTTCCCAGTATACCACATTTGTCTTCTTAAAGGTCAGGCATGATGGAAAGAGGCAATGTTTCTTACTTACCTTGTTTCCTTACTTGTTGGATTTTCATATCTGAGTTAGTTGGAAAATGTTAATGCGAATTTCCATAAATGCAGCCATTCAGTTGTAGAGTATGATTTGTGAAGAGTTCTCAGATCTTGATATCCAAGATATTACTGTATCCAAGATTGTATTTATTACTATTATCAGTGGGAACAATCTTCTTTCTAGTTAGTGACTGCCACTGGTGTATCAGAAATTGCTTTAACTCTAAGGTCAAATACAGTGGGTTATAATATGGACTCTTTTAAAAAAAATTTAAATTTGCATCTCTGGGATCTTGCTGTTTTTTTCTTTCATAAAAGTGTTATTAAAAAATCTCCATTATTGGAATAGTAATCTCCATGAAGTAGCAGTGTGAGTGACCAGCTGTGATTAAAACAGCCAAACTTCAGGGGGGGAAATTGCCACTTTCACCTAATTAGAGAAAAGAGTTTTGCCTTTTTTAAAATGTACAACTTCTCATAATAACTGTGAAAGTGTATCAGTTAATGAAAGTGCATAATTGATAACAATAATTATTTTGAAATGGTAGTTCTGGGAATAGCTGAAAGTCTGTATGAATGAGGTAAACATGAAGTAACAGAGTGTGTCTGAATAGGGGAAACGTAAGAAAGTGGGTTGGGGCCAAGTACCACAAAGCAACCCAAGTCAACGAGATGAAAGAACATTCTGATTTCCTTCTAGGGTATCTAAATATATTCAAAGAGAAATTTAAAATGACAAAGATAACATCAGATTTCTGACATTTCAGTGACGGTTTATGAGCTCTAATACACACTGGCAAGAAGCCAGGTGCAGAAACAGAGTCTAACGTATTTATCAACCTCATTGGCACCAGAGGAGATTCAGGGAATCGATGGCTTCATCAATCTAGAAATAACAAAGACAAGTTTCGGCGTGGTCAGGTAAAAGAAAGATCCTACCAATTTTTATCCACTTTAATTTTTTTAATTAAAATAATATACAAAAGGAAAATCACAAGATACTCATTTGATACAATTAGGAAGAACATGGGAGATGTGGTCACTTTCTGGTGTGCGTCATATTGTTCTGGAGTTGAGTCTGGTGCAAATTAACTAGGAGCAGCATAACCAATTGGAATCAAGTTCCAATTTCTTCTTCTATTGAAAAAAAAACTTAAGTAACAGCAAAAGCAGCTAAGATTCTACTTCCAGGTAGGGCAGTCTAGCCTGTAACAAAGTGACCATTCAATAAACAACTATTTGATAACCATTTTTTAAAATTGGTTTTGGGCGGCCTCCCAGATGGCACAGGGGTTGAAGTCTTGGTGCTGTCAAGCTATTGCCAGCCACTGCAGCATGAGTTCAATACCCAGCTAGAAGCTAGCCCACGTGGCGCAGCAGAGCTCTCCTGCCTTGCCCACTGCTGCCTCAGCAGTGGATCTGCCTGCTTTGCACCCCACTATGTCTCTGGTGAATCCTCTCACCCCTCCCAAGTTCTTGTATGAATGAATAAATAAAATAAATGTTTATCATAAATAAATAAATAAAACTGGTTTTGAAGGCATTCAAGACCTGCCAAATCAGTTAGGGTTTAAAGGGTCCAAGATCTTGGAGAGAAGAGAGTGCTGAAGGGAACTAGATATTCAACATGCATTCTGCCTTTGGTCAGTGAAAATTTAGAAGCAAGAAAATAAATGGAAATTGACAGTAGAGTCTGAGATCCTGTGCAGAGATTTAGGAACTCCTGTGGGCCTGGGATTCCATCTCAGCCCAGTATTAAAGACAAACCCTCATCAACCACACCTGAAAAATGGAATCTTAGTGTCAGTCCCCCCAAACAGAGCCTGGGGCACAACCTTCAAATTGTTAGTAAGGAGGCTATCCCAGGAAGCCCAGTGAAGAAATTTAGAGAAGGAGAGAAGAAAAGAAGGATCAGTATGCAAGTCTTCTAGAGGTTGCTGTTGGCAGCTGGGACTGGATACCTCCAGGACCTCAGCTGACAGACTGGGCACCAATAGTAATGGCTGAAGTGGACTTTGGGGAGGAAACCATGTGCTCAGGCCACACAGTGGCAGCCCCTGCCTTGCCCTGTGTCATTTGTACCATATCCACAGGCACTCTGTACCACAGGGATTGTGTAATTGTTGCAAGACCACTACAAGGCAAATTGCAGAATATTATTAAAAATTTTTAAAGAGGCAAAAAGAAATAAAGGTATTCTGCCCTCCTGGTTTGGAAGACTCAATATCTCAATATTATTATTTTCACTTCTCTCCTGCAGTTTCAATACCCAGATTTTTTTCCCCTAGAAATTGGCAACTAATTCTAAAATTTATGTGGAAAGCAAGGAGTCAAATGTCCCCAAACTAAGCTTGAAAATATTTAATTTTGAGAAAAACAATATTGGAGGGCTTATACCCCCAAATATCAATACTTGGTATAAAATTAAGCTAATTAAGATGGCAGTAATAGTTATATGGCAAGACAATAGAGCACAGAAAAAGAAAGAGAGTGAGAAATAGTTCACATTTTCTGATGTGCATCACCTATTAAAGGATAGTCTTCTCAATAAATTCTGAGAGTAAAGTGGATTTTAGTATAGAAAAAAAAATCGTGAGCCTGATTGTACAGTAAACCCCAAAATCAATTTTAAGCAAATTTAGATCTATAAAGATAATACAATAAAATATCTAGAAGATAATATAAAATTGACATGAGCGCCTCCCTAGTGGTGCAAGGGGTTAAGTCTCAGCACTATGAAGCTATCGACAGCCACTGCAGCATGAGTTTGATCCCCATCCAGGGAGCTAACCCACATGGCGCAGCAGACCTCTCCTGTCTCAACCACTGCTCAGCAGTGTACTTCAGTCAGTCTGCCTGTTCTGCACCCCACTCTGTCTCTGATAAATTCTCTCACCCCCACCTCCCACACCTCTGGCCTACACCCAAGCTCTTGTATGCGGAAATAAATAAATCTTTAAAAAAAATAAAATAAAATTGACGTGAGTTTGAGGATAACTAGGATTTAAATGTTTCTTAAGGTAAACTATGTGTAATGTGAAACTTACTTCTTAATCATTTTAAGTGTATAATTCAGTGGCATTGAATAATTTGCAACTCTGTGTAGCCATCACCACCATCTACCTCCAGTACTCTTTCCATCTCGCAAAACTGAAGCTCTTTACACATTAAACAATAACTCCCATTCCCAATCTCCCCCCACACCCCTCCCTTCCCTACTCCCAGTCTCTGGCAACCAGCATTTGGCTTGCTGTCTCTATCAATTTGACACCTTTAGGCACCTCATCTAAGTGTAATCATGCAATACTTGTCTTTTGTGGCTGTCTTATTTCATTTAGCACAATGTCATTGAGGATCATTCATGTTGTAGTATGTGTCAGAATTTCCCTTTAAAAAAAACTGGATAAGAGTCCACTGTGTATATACCACACATTTTGTTTATCCATTCATTCATCTATGATTGTGATTTTGATGATTGTGAATAATGTTGCTATGAACATCGGTCTACAAATATAGACTAAGATTTTTTTAAAAGATTTTATTTACTTTTATGTAGAACTGGTGTGCAGGCCAGAGGTGAGGGGGGTGAGAGGATTCACCAGAGATAGAGTGGGGAGCAGAAGAGGTGGATCCACTGAAATACACTGCTGAGTGGAGTAATGGGCAAGATGAAAGGTCTGCTGAGCCATGTGGTTTAGTTCCCTGGCTGGGTGTTGAACTCATGCTGCGGTGGTTATAGCACTGAGACTCAACCCCTAGGCCATCAGGGAGGTTCCCTAGACTGAGATTTTAAAGACAACAAGAGAAATCACTAAGCATAAAGAAAAAGATAAATTACATTATTGTGATATTAAATATTTCTTTTCCACAAGACATTAAAAGAATAAAAAGGCAAGTCACAAGTGGCAACAGATACTGTAAAAAATGTAGTGGCAAAGGTCTTTTTTCTAGACTCTATACAGAAATCCACAAATCAAGAAGAAAAAGACAGATAACCCAATTTAAACCATGAGCGTGGCATTTGAATATGTGCTTGAAAAGAGAGGATATTCCAGAAAAGAAGCACAAAATAGCTGAGTAGTGTTATTTTAATATTCCATACCTAGAACTATTGTCCATAAGTAGTAGAATGGATAAATAATATGGAATGACATTTAGGAATGAAAATAAACAAAGTGCTGTTAAAGTAATAAGGATGAATCTCAAAATGTTGAGTGAAAAAAGCCAAGGAGAAAGGGAATACACTATACAATCCTGCTTTTGGTCCCAGATCTGGCAAAACAATTCAAAGTCAAGATAGTGGTTGTTTCCACTAGGGGATATAATGCCTGGAACAGGAGGGTCTAGGGGGGTGGGTCACACATTAATACTTAACATAAGCATGTACACTGACTGTTGTGCAGTTGTAACTAGTACACTTGACATCTAGTTAATAGTTTATTTTAAATGTTACTTTTTACTAATAGTAATGTTATTTTATTTCCTAGAGAAAGGAAAACCTAATGGTCACTCAATTTATTTCTTGATTGTATAGGTTGATATTTTTACCATTGAGGCAGTATCTCTTGGAAAACTAAAGAAAGTTCTGGTTAGTCATGATGGGATGGGACCAGGTAAGTTTGCCTTTCTTGGTAAGAAGCTTGTTTTGCAAATTTATTAAAAGTAGAATAAAAGGCAGACAAAAGAAAAGATGAGCATACAGGTCATGTGAAATTGAGATGAGAAAATAATTTTCTTAGAAGAAATTATAGTTAAATGAAGTTTTGTCACATTATGTTTTTTATATGACTTAAAATGCTGTTAGAGAGGAAATTTCCTTGGGAGACAAAAGCGTGTGTGTGTGTGTGTGTGTGTGTGTGTGTGTGTGAGAGAGAGAGAGAGAGAGAGAGAGAGAGAGAGAGAGAGAGATGTCCAGACCAACTAGGCAGTATTTAAAATTGTATTTATCACATTTTCCTGAGGAGGTGTTTCTCCTAGGTCCCCTAACCCACACTCTTCAGCAACCCAGCAACTTGGATATCAGCCTTGATTTTCCCCTTTCTCTCTCTGTCCTTTTCCCCTTCTGCAACTGTTAACTAAGTCCTCTTAATTCTACTTCATTAATATGTTTTTACCAAATCCCTTAGCACTATTAAATTCAAATTTAACTTTGACTCTAGAACCTGTACTCTTTTACTTTCACAATGGAACTACTATATCATTATATCGAAAGCATTCATTATTTTTATGCTATAGCCCTTTTTTCCTTCTGCTACATTTTGAATTTTTTAAACTCTGATATTATATATTGTTCATTTTTATTCTCCCAGTGATTAGTATGGCCCGCCGCATTATAGAAATTTAATTAATGACTATTTATTGAATGAAAAGATTTATATCAGTGAAATTATTTTTTTAAAGATTTATTTATTTATGCATACAACTTGGGGTACAGGCCAGAGGCGTGGGGCGGCAAGAGGGTTCACCAAAGACAGAGTGGGGAGCAGAACAGGCAGATGGACGGAAATACACTGCTGAGGGGAGCAGCGGGCGAGGCAGGAGAGGTCTGCGGTGCCATGTGGGAATCTCCCCGGCCAGGCAGCGAACTCGAGTAGCCACTGCCGGCAAGTCCACAGCTCAGCGCTTAACCCTTAACCGCTGCACCAGCCACCAGGGAGGCCCTGGTGAAATTATTTTTAATTAAGCTCTTTAAAAGAATGGGGGAGAGCTTAAGATGGTTTTTACAAGAAAGAAGCATGTGTATTTTGTATATAAACCAAAGAGATCAAAAAGAAAGGTCATAGTTCAGAGAAAGAAAATAGACATGATAAAATTGGTTGAGGATCATAAGAGGCAGAAATCCATAGTGTCACAGTAGAGTGGAATGGCTTTGCATTATTTTCATGAGAGATGGAAATTTACACTGTGATCCCCTCTCTTTGTTCCTCAAGTCTTTCCCACAAAAATTGCTTGGGTGTATAAAATAGGTGATGAGAATCAAGACTGTAGACTTTGGCATAAATCAGAACAGAACAATGAATTCCTGGCTTAACCAGGTTTCACCTTAAAAGTTATTCTGAAACTCCTCTTGGTGATGAGAGAAGGAAATAATGCTAGATCTAACCGAATTCTGAAAGAGGCAGTGTTGAGGAACTATGGGAAAAAATAGTAACATTAGGACAATCAAGGGATTCTTATGCAAGTAAAAGGAAGTTAAGGATTTACTTAAAGGGGCAGGCTGGATATTTGAAGTTCTTACTAAATGGTTGAGCGAACCTTAGAACTGAGGCTTCCACAGGGGGAGGGAGTGGGATGAGACAGATTGGGGCGTGCACACAATGGACTATGGTGGAGGATTATGGGTGTTTTGGTGGTGTGTGCACTAGGGTGTCTACTTCTAAAGGGGAGATCCTATACTTCCAAAATGCTAACAATGATGTAAACCAATGGTATTTCAAAAAAAATATATAAGAATCATAAAAGAAAATGGTAAACCAATTTTACATAAACTTTGCAAATAAGCACTCAAAGGAAAAGAATAAAAGTGACAGAAGGAAAAACAAAAGTAGCATTCTAACTTTAAATTGTGATTTAAAATATGTTATACAGGATTGAAAATGTTTAAGAAGCTAAATTATTCATGTTGAAAAGCTTTAGATGGAAGAAGCAACAAATTTCTAAATATTGATTTTCATTTTCATTGAAACTGATTAACAAAACCTGTGCAGATGTGGGAAAGATTTCAACTAAATGCTCAAGTTTTATTTTTTTCTTCCCATTTTTCAAAAAGAGAAGCTACTTACAACATTATTCTTTTAACGTGAACACAGTTGTTATCTGCCGCTGTCTAAATGCTAGTAGAATAAATAGAAAGCTTCAGTAATGCCCTACATTTACAGCAATCTTTATAAAACAGAATATTGAGGAATTATCTGAGTATCTTTAACAAACAAAATAAACTACTGGGCCCACCAAAGAGATTCTGAGCCATAAGGTATTAAGTCAACCGAAATATGTATATGCAAGTAGTGTAGGTGATTCTGATGCGTATGATTCTCCTATCATCAGTGAAAACACTGCTTTCTGATGTACAGTTCTTTACTGAGGGTCTGTTATGTTCCTGGAATGTTGCTAGAGAGTAGACTTCTAGTGTGAAAAGATGCAGATGGTTTTTGTTCTCATACGCAGGACGTGGTGGGGGTAGACACGTGAAATAAGCAAGTAAAATAACGAATGATACACAGTCTGAAAGTGACCCTCAGAGTGCTATTAGACCAAGTAGCTGGGACCCAGTCTATTTTGGAAGAATATGAAGATGTCCCTCAAGAAAAGATGAAAACTGAATGACAGCCTGTGGTTTCAGGCTAGATTTTGGCAGGATATTTAAGAATTTTCATGAGCTTCTCTAACTAACTCATTTAAGGACAGAGGAAATTACAGTGGACCTATGAACCAACAGGGGTTAGGTCACTGGCACCCTAGCCTTCGGTGGGAAATCCATGTATAAATTAGAGTTGGCTTTCCAGCCTTCCATGTAAGTGGATACACATTTTCGGATGCAACCCACTGTGAATGTGGGAGCTGCAGATAGAAAAACTAATTGCATGTAAGTGAACCCAACCTCTTCAAGCTCATGTTGTTTAAGTGTCGACTGTGACTATTGTAACATGATTTTTGAATTCTTTAAACTATCCTTCCCACATTCTGCTCACTCTTTTTCAGAAAAAGGAAATGATTATCTTGATAGGCACAGGATCTGGGCTATTTTTCTCTTTTTCAGATTTGTATTATATAAAATCTGATGATCCACCACCCAATTTAAGTCCAGAATATCACCATTTCCAGTGAATCTACCTGCATTTGTTTCTCTTGGTTTCTCCCTCAAAATAGCCATCCTGAATTTTTTCATATTTTCTTGATTTTTTTTAATCCTTGCTTAAAAAATGCTCTACTGGAGAATAATTTATATAGTTTTTCTCTGTGCATTGTAACATGCTGTATGAAGTATAGTGGATCTTAACTTTTTAAACTCAAGACTAAGTTTCTAAAATTCTTTCACTTTCTGTGTGGTACTATACTTTATTTTCCTGACTGAAATTGTCATGTGATTGCACATAAATAATTTATTTCTTGTTAATGGATAGTTGTGTTGTGACAGTTGGTCTGCCACAAACAAACTGAAATAAACCTTCCTGTGCTTGCATCTCAGTGCATAGATGCAAGGGTTTCTAGAGGATGGAGATTCTTGAATAGTGATTTGACTTCCCCTAGGGATATTTGAAATATCTGGAGATTATTTTTGGTTAAAAATAAAAGGCGGGAGGAGGTGCAACCAGCATCTATGCAGAGGCCTGGAATGCTTCTAAATGTCCTACATTAAGCAGTTCCCCACAAAAAAGAATTATTGGGCCCAAAATGTCCATAGCACTGGGCCTCCCTGGTGGCGCAGCGGTTAAGTGCTGCGCTGTGAAGCTGTCAGCAGCGGCGATGCAAGTTCGACGCCCGGCCAGGGAGATACCCACATGGTGCGGCAGACCTCTCCTGCCTCACCCGCTGCTCCCCTCAGCAGTGTATTTCCTTCGATCTACGTGTGCTGTTCCCCACTCTGTCTCTGGTGAACCCTCTCACCACCCCATGCCTCTGGCCTGTACCCCAGCTTTTATACATAAATAAATAAAATCTTTAAATAAAAAAAAATGTCCATAGCACTGAGAAATGCTGATGGAGGGTAAATCCATAGACATCTAAAGCTACCTCAAAGACTATAATCATGATCAACATCGTAAGATAAACCACTTTTTGCAAAAGCGATTACATTGTTTTATTCTTACCTACAGTGTATAAGAATTTATATTGTCATATTTTCAAAAATACATAATACATCTAATTTCTGCCTTTATTAAATGTACATAAAATCATATTATGATCTCAAGTTGCATTTTTCTGATTTCTAAGAAGACAAAAAATTCTAATTAAAAAAATGCCTTTAAAAAGGGTTTTGCACAAGATGGAATCTTATTTCATGCACAAGTGAGGGTTGTGAAGTGAGCAGCTCTAAAGACTGCCCCAGTCAGTCCTCAGGGACCCGGGCCCTCTCATCTTCCAGCACTATCACTGAGATGCCACCTCTTCTGAGGGTGACAGTGGTCACAACACATGGAAAAGAGGAAAAGTTCCTGGCAACAGTGTTTCTTAGGCAAGTGAGGTGGAAACTGCACAGGTGACTCCTGTCCCATAATTTATCAGTGATTTATAACTGCAAAGACTCCTGGGAAATGTGGACCCTGGCATTTCAGTATTGAAGAAGGCAGTTATTACCATAATATCTTCTCCAGTTTGTACTATATTTTGATGAACTGAAATTTCTTAATTTAAGGAAGTTAAGTTTAATAATATGGTGTTCTGATCAGCACATTTTATATCTTAAGAAAACCTTCTCTACCCCTATAATAGTCTATAGGTAGACAGATACATGTGATATTTAGATGTTCATACATACAGGTGCATTCACAAACATATGTAAAGTCTTCTCTTTAAAATTTAGAGATTTACTCCATCTGTAGCTTATGTCTATGTATGACATGAGGCTGGAATCCACTTTCAGTTGTTTACATGTGGATAACCAATTATGCTACCACTATTTAGCCCCACTCCATCTTTTTCTAAGAATACATCATCATCCGATAAAGCAGTCCTTGCTTTGCATGGTTTCCGTACGCACAAATTTCAGTTTCAGTGATTTAGCTACATTATACAAGTCCCCCAACAACTTTGTTCAAATTTTAGTTATCATGGTACATTAATTATAATCGCCAAAAGTGTGCACTGTCTAGAAAACACTACATAAATAACAGACCCACTTTCTCATCAGTGACCAATGACTCTTCTTCTTCAAAGCCTATCAGGATTGCCTCATTGCCCGTGTCAAACAGTTCACGCGCGGACAGCAAAGCATGTTGTTGTATTGACTCCCAGTGAAAATCTCATGAGTAATTTTACAAAAATGTATAATTCAAAGGTGAAAGCACATAAAAGAAATGAAAAAGGATAAGGCTGGAAAGGAAACACATACCAAACATAAATGAAGCTATCTGACTGTGGGAAGAGGTTGACACTGCCACCGTTTGAAAGATTGGGAAAGCGCCAGAGAACTTAGTGAAGAGGACTTATAATAACACATGAGGAAAGTGGCTGTGACAAAAAGAAAGAACATGTCCCAGAGAAAGTGGTGCTGGTAAAAACTTTACATTAAGTGGACTTTCAGAGATATTTTACAACATTGAAAACACAGAGGATAAAATGTTCAAAGATAATGAAACTTTAGAAAGGAGTTTAGCAAAGTGCTAGAACATAAAAAAGATGCTTGCTCTTTATTGTAAATTATATGATGAAAAACTGAAGGCGAACACCGATGAAAGTACACTTTTTAAGAAAGAAATATACCTTTTAATGCTCAATGTTTCCAATGGTTTAAATGACAATGTAGTAAATATTAGTATTTTTGGTATGAGTTCCTATGCGAAGCTCCAACAGATGTGTGCAGGCTTCCCTCCACCAAAAAGCAATTCTTAGACACCAGTAGAGTGTCTAGGAATTAACTCTTTCTGATAGTAATTACCTCAAGATAAGCATCATATTCCACAGAATAAGGACTCAATCTCTCAGGAGCTCCCTCCACTTCGGACAGCTGCAAACCCCAGGCACGTCCCAAATAGTTAACATGTGCTTCTGACCAAGCAGTTGCAGATTGGAGGGTCTATGAATCCCTCCTTAGACTTCAGTTGCCCCTTAAAAGCCCAGATTATTACATGTGTTTCTTTTCAACTGGTTATAAGCCAGAGATTCCTAGAATCTTCTCCTGAAATTTGATTAATTACTAGAATGTCACACAGTACTCAGGAACTTCATTTACTCACTAGATTATCAACCTATTACAAAGGATCTTGTAAGATATGGATCAGTATTCAAATGAAGAGAAATAGTTTGAGGTCCTGGAACAAGGAAGCATTAGTCCTCATGGAATTTGGAGCCAGTCAGGCTGCACCTGGAAATGGAAGCGTTTCCTGGAAGCTCCCCTCCTCTTGGCTTTTTATGGAGGCTACATTACATAGGTGTGATTGATTGTATCATTGACCACTGGCAATTGAACTCAATCTCCACTCCCTCTGCCCTCCATGGAGGTCGGGGGTGGGAATGGAGTTCCAATGCTCAGATCACATACAAACAATCCCCATCCTCAGGTGCTTCCCTGATGTAGCAAAAAGCACCTTTAGTATTCTCAACACTTAGGAAATTCCAAGACTGGGGTGGGGGAGCTATGAGCCAGGAATTGCAGATAAAGACCAAGTACGTATGAGAAATATATGTGCATGTGTGTATGTATATTTTATATAAATTTGATATGGGCAGTCTTTGCTCTGTGAAGAGCTCATGGTGAAGCCATGCCAAACACCCTTAATAATCAAGAAGAAAAGTATAATTATTCAATTGTTAAACATTTTTTCTAAAACATCAAAAATTATCTTATTGTTAGATATATATATGAAAATAAAAAAATCAGCATCATCACAATGCTGATTTTTAATTTCATATATATGTATATACGTGTAACATTAAGAGAATTTTTGATGTTTTAGAAAAAATGTTTAACAATTGAATAATTATAACTTTCCTCTTGATTAAGATTGTATGGCAAAGGGATTCCCTAAAGGCCGAAGGGTTAAGTGTCAGCGCTATCACCACTATGGCCTGAGTTCTATCCCCTGCCAGGAAGCTAACCCACATATGGCACAGCAGACCTCTCCTGTCTCACTTGCTCCCCTTAACAGGGTATTTCAGTAAATTCACCTGTTCTTCTCCCCACTCTGTCTCTAGTGAATCCCTACACTCCCCCCACACCTCTGGCCTACACCACAGTTCTTCTATGCAAAATATTAAAAAAAAATTATCTAAAAATAAGATTGGCCTGGCTTTAGCATGAGTTCTTCATGAGCAAGAATTGCCTATATCAAGTTTGTGTAAAAATGTATATTAATGACAAGTCCTTCTCTCTGTTACTTAAGGCAGTTTATCTATACCAGAACCAATTCTGTATTTTCTTTTGGCATAGATTATAATAAATTTTGATGGAGGTAGGATAAGTCTCCTGCCTTACCTGAATTCAAGAGTGCTGTGATATTCTTGGGGTTTACTCATCCACATACAGTTTATTATATCTTTGTCAATTTTTTTTTTTTGGAAAACCATATTAAGGATTTGATATAATTACATTGAAGTTTTAGGTTAGTTTAAGAGAAACTGCCATCTCTATAATTTCTCCCTACCCACAATATGGGCTAGCTATTTATTTATTCTTTCTTTACTGCATTCTTTAAGTTTAGATAAAAACACCTGGTTTTGGATTTACTCCTACATTCTTAAATATCCATAGTAATTCAGCATTGCAGTTTTTGTAATATCTGTACCCTTCTGCCCAGTAGGAATACAATGGCTTTTTGTATATTTATTATACAATTATCCATTTTTCTCATCTCTCTCCTAATTCCACTATTTTCTATAACTTCCATATGCTTTTAATTTAGAAATTCACTTTAATGTGAATATCAGTTTTGTTTCTTCACTTCTAACACATTACTTTGTATACCTTCCTTCTCTCTGTTCTTTCCTTTTTTTTCTTTAATGCACTATCAAATATAGTAATCAGTGATAACTTCTAAATTCTCTCCTTTTACAATGATTGTTATAACTTTATGTCATTATTTATCAATTTTTTAAATTAATATAGTGAAATGTACTTATTTAAATTTACTTCTCTCTTGATTCTTGGCTTTTAAATACTTTTGTTTTTTAAAAATTTAATAGAAAGTTTGTATCCCTGATAAGGGATATTTTCCCTTTCTCTTCTTCTACTACTCTGAGTAATTAGGTTGCTCACTCATGCTTACATCTCTCTACTGGCGTAATTTAGATGTGCATATTTTTGTACGCAAATTGCCTGACAAGTGTACTTTAAAAAGAACATTTGACAAGTCTATGAATAAAATCACAATAGTCGTATATTTTATGCTAAAGAGTCAGTGATCTCCTTCATCAATTTATATAGGTAATGGATGGTTTCTTGAGAGTATTGTTGTTAAGTGTGAAGAGGAAGATGGCAATCAAGAAGTGCTGTTTTCCTGCAACAGGTATGCTGTTATTTAATGTCTTATTATGCAAATGTATGCTCCCCTTTATCCAGTTCATTCCAGCTGTGTCATTAGCACACCTCTCCACATCTGTCTAGTCACATCATTCTCTCCTTTAAATTCAGAGTAGAAGGACTTCTTTTAGGAGACTATTCTTTACCAACGCTAGTCATTCTCTCTTTAATTGAAATATTTAATATTTTCACTCCTGGAGTAAGCATGCTGAAATGAAAAGAAAACTGGATTATGACTTAGAAAACAGTTTCTTGATACTACCTGCTGGTTCTGCGAACATGGGCAAACATGGGTGCTATTTTCAATTTCTCTGAGGTTCAATGACCTTATATGTAAAGCAGATATAGTTCTTGTTCTTCCTAGTTTATTTGAATCATTTAAAATCGAACAAAGCTCTGTGTGAATTTTAAAGCATTATTCTAATGTGGTAGATTTAATATAAATTAAAAGAATCAAATTGCAAGGGGAGATTGTACATAGGTGAATCACTCTCTGACCCTCAGTTTTCAAAGTTTTACAAAAATGATTGAATCAGATCTATTTACATTTTCAGGTTATAATGCAAAGAATAGCAAATATGCCTTAAAAAAAGGGCACAAAAAATAGAAATTAGTTCCCTCCGTTACTAATTAATCTATAGATTGTGTTGAGTCATTTCATTTAGTTGTACTAATAGGAATGGATACGGTTGCCTTGGGGATAAGGCTTGTAAAACTGACTGCCATGACCAGAAAAAACAGCCCAGCTCCAGGAATGCAGAAGCAGAGGCCAGGACCTGTTTCTGTGTCTAAGGCCAGTGCCTGAAACCAGACATCCCAGCAGATAACAGGCACAAACTGGAGCTGCAAGTTAGAAAGCCTGAAAACAGAGTATGAAAGAGAACCTCAAATCCTCCTTCAGGCCCAGACTTAAATCTAGTCGGCCAGCTGCTTCTTCTAGCAGTGTATTTCAATAAATCCTCCTTGTCTGTTCTCTACTCTGTCGCTGGTGAATTGTTTGATCCCCGTGTATCTGGCCTCACCCCAATATTTCTCCCCACTACAGACATCTATGTGAACTAAATATTAACAGCTTATGTTAGAGATGTATATATGAGCTCAGATGCCAAGATAGTTGTCTGTGTGATTGAGAATTTGTGCATGGTGCTTATACATCCATTTATTCATGCAGAAGCATATGTCAGGCACTATACGAAGTCCTGGATATATAAAGATAAAAAAATAAAACACTCCATCTTCAAGGAAATCCCACTTGGTGATAAGATAGAGTGGAGGGATATGGCACTAAATGAAGCCACAGGGTTGAGTGTTCTGAGTTGAATAGGTGTTCTACAGTCTCTCCCTTACACATGCAGAGAAGCACATGTGTTATATTGAATCTTCCCTTATGGTAGTTTTGGTTCTAGGAACTATTCATTCTTCTTAAATTTAGTAAGGAGTTGCATTCTGTATGGAAAAAAAATGCAATCATTTCTCTAATCTGTTTTCTTAAGGCACTTCCATTTTAAATACATGTGTCATCACAGTAGTTATTGCCATCTTATAACACTGAAGCACTGCAAAGATCTCTTTTTTTTTTCAAGAAGCTTTTTAATTCATTAATGGGGAATGAAAAGAGCAAAGATTGAAGATTTTCAGATTTGAAATGAATTACAACTCTTTCTCTGACAAGTACTGGGAGCCACAGTTTATTCTTCTGTAAAATAGCAACAACACCTCCTATGGGTCGAGGATTTCACACAATATAATACATCACCTGCAAAAATATCTTGAAATTATTGGAAATAATTGGAAATGTTGGTAAATGTTATACATGGTGGAAGGAGTAAGGGCTCTCTGCACTCTCTTTTAAAAAGGCACTAATCCATTTCCTAAGAGTTCTAACTTCATGACATAGCATTTCCCAAATTTCAATAATACTTACTGATTTGGGGAGTGTGGGCGTAAACATTCTTTTAGTAATATATCTCAATAATTTTTATATTGATTACATGTTGAAATGACCATCTTTTAAATTTATTAAAATGAAAAGTACTAAAATGAGTTTCAACTTTTCTTTTTACTTTTGGAGAGTTTTATATATTTTTAGAGTACTGTTCTAGAATTTGAGGTTTGGGTCAATATATATTATATACTGTACACGCTATCCAGTCACAGGAAAGGAGAGAATTAAAGACATCAACTAAGAAAATTCCAAATGAGAAATTTTACTGACTTTAAGCTTTATTAGAATATTTGTAATGGTGCCACAATATGTTTCTAAAAGCCAATATTTTAAGATAAATCAGTGTAACCTTGCAACTTGAGTAGGAGATAAAGGTTTGCTGAAGTTACACTTCTAAAAATAATTTGGTGTGACTTGAAATCTTCAATGCTTTTTAAATTTACTGAGCTTCTCCCCAAAGACTTCTTTAAATCCCTATGTATTTTATCTTCATTTCCACAGTGTGCCTTCTTTAAACACTCTCTCATATTAATTATCTTCCTTCTTTCTGTGGCAGATGGCTAGATGAGTACCAAGATGATAGAAAGACCGAGAGGGAACTGCTTGCAGAAGATGGCAAGGTTGTCCCAGGACAGTCTGGATCTAAGACCCCCAATACAGCCAACTTGGGTTTGTCTCTCCATGGTGCATCAAAGGCTGTTGAGCTGATTTGATGTGTATTTGCTCTCACTGGAGTAAACCTGGGGAGAATCAGCCTGCGCTGGACATATTAATTGTTTTGAGAACTACAAAATTTGGGAGAAGCATCAACCAACACTTGACAAAGATCAGTTTATAATCTCTGGAGTGCATGTATTATTTCTTCTTGTTGTTCTTCTCATTTTGTCTTTCAGAAAATCTGACACCTGCTAAATTTACTGCAATGTTTAGATAGTCTTAGTAGAAAGTAACTGAAGAGGGACATGAGATCTGATGAATGTAAAATACTTCTATATAATGTATGTTGATTTAAAAATGGAAGGTATTCTTAGATAATGGTACATGTCGCTCAGTATTGTTGGTAATGTAAAGAAGCAACTATAAAAAGAAAACAATCAGTTGGATTAAATTGTGTTTCCAGGCACTTCCTGCTGGTCCTTGCAGACTCAGTCTTTAGAGAGCTGGTCACTGGGGTTTCAGTAGACAATAGCAGAGTGTCATGCAGGAAAACATTTGGTGGTGACATCTGCCATCTACTAGCAACTACCCCCAGGTGGTCGCAAATACTCATCAGCCTGGTGCCACAGGCAACTTCTTCCAATCCTTCAAATTGGCATGTGAGATAAAACCCATTTATCTGAGTAGGAGAGATGATGGCATGGTTTTGATGTCAGAGACTGTGTTTTAATCTCTCATATGCCACTGTGAAATAGCTACTCTGATCATCTGCATTTTTGAGAAGAGGAAAAAGACTTGGAGAAACTTGACAAGTTCAAAAGCTGAAACATATAGGTAAGGAGGATTTGAACCCAGGTAACCCGACTCCAGCACATATGTGTACACATGGCAGCCTCTTACCTGATGCCTTTATCTATGTGTTTTTAAGGTATCCTGTGAAGTGACACAGGAGATCCCAAAGAGTCAAATCTCACTCAATACTCCCATGGCTTTTGCTATATGCAGGAACCACCTGACCATTATAAGCTTAATATTTTCCCCTCTTAAATATCTTTAAATCAGGTAACTTGAACACAGAGGAAGCTAGGACTAATCCTGTCCTTATAAATGGTGCATTTAACATCTGAGATTGAAAACACATCAAAATATAGCTTCAGTTATATGAAGTTGAAAATAATTTTTTTTAATAAAGTGACCGAAAGTTGGGTGAGGCAACTTTGACCTGTGTGATACTTATTGCTTTGTTCCCTGCACAAAGCAGAGACTGAACAAATACACTCTTTAATTAAGCAATGTTTGTTAAGCATCTATATGCCAGGTCCCCAGTTAGGCACTGGGTATAATCTGGCAAACAGCACAGTCATTTTCCTGCCCTCAGAGGGGCTCATGTCCTGGTGGGGACCTGAGTGAATAATGTAAGACTGAGCACAAATCAGTAACACTTGCAGCTAAATTGCAAGCCGTTTGGAGGTAGAAATCATTTTGTGCTACTCTTCATGTATTTGGTTCTTGGCCTGCTTCCTTATTTATAGCAAGTGCTCTATGTCTATTAAATGCATGAATCATCCTTGCTTACAATACAGTACACCTTTTAAATGATAAGAATGTTAAATTTTACCCAATTCATCTCTTATTTGCATGAAATAAGCACTCGTGTAATTATACTCAATTCCTATATTTTTACAAACTTTCCTACAATGCTGTATTTAAATTCCGAACATACTCCTGGCTCCCGCCCCCCATCACACAGACTGGAGTTGGATGTTTAACAGCTCTATTAGTGGCATATTTACAATCCTTCTGAGGTGGGAAGTCATGTTAATAATGATTCGATCCATTTTGTGTGGATTCTTGTTTACTTGTTATCATGGCACTGGTTTTCTTTTTCTTTTTTTTAAATATTTATTTTATTTATGCATACAAGCTGGGGTGTAGGCCAGAGGTATGGGGGGTGGGAGGATTTATGAGAGACAGAGTGGGGAGCAGAACAGGTGGATCTACTGAAGTACACTGCTGAGGGGGGCAGCGGGCGAGGCAGGAGAGGTCTGCTGCGCCATGTGGGCAGCTCCTTGGAAAGCTCCCTGCTGCAGTGGCTGTGAAGAGCTTCATAGGCTGAGACTTAACCAGTTGCGCCACCAGGGAGGCCCACGACACTGGTTTTCTTATCCATTATTCAGATTTTGTCACTCTGATCCAAGACAGAGAAGGCATATTTATTTCTGGGTTTGCTGAGAAGGCAAAAAATTATTAAGAGAGTACATAGTACAAAGAAGGCAAACAGATTCTTAATGTACAGAATGGGTAGAAAGAAATGTTTTGTTTGTCTGGTGGAGAAAATAATGCAAAACACTAATCCAGGAATATGCCTTCTTTATCCCTTGAAAATTCTGGAAATGAGAAAAAATACAAAATCAAGGACCTGAAAGAGAATGTGGTTCATTCATGGAACAACGCAAGTCTCTGTATTTGGTTGTACCTTAGAACAAGCAACCTGGAATGAAGAACTCTTTTATGTGATGGGATAAACCCTCCATCTTAACCAGCAAATTATTGTAATGATACAGTGATGATATGGGTGGCCTTCATTCTCATGTGTTTTCATACCAAGTCTCTCAAGCAGAGCTAGGTAAATATTTAAGTGATGTAACTTCTTTGTGATTCTAGGAAATGCAATATCCTGGAAAGCTAAGTCAATTAAGTGTTCTTTAACAGATAGAAAGGGTTTCAGAAAAATCCACAGTGGATTTTATTATTAAGGTGGATAATACTTTTGAATAGTTACATTTTTAGTTACTTTTAGAAGCAAAGAAACACTATGAAAGAAACATTTCTTCAAACTGATGTTTTGGGAATGGAGATCATTTTAATTCTTTCAGGGAAAAGAGTATAATATACTAAGTGAAGTCCCTCGGTTCAGAAATTAATTTCTTGTTTATGTATCACAGAGTCTACATGCATCATTCACTTTCTTGCGCTATTTTTATGCCTCTATGGCAATGGCTGGAGAGAAACGATTAAATTGATTAGTAAAATTATAGGCCGACAATAATATTTGCAAGCTCAGCTCTTTCAATTGAGATGTTACAAATACACCATATACAAAGTGCTTAACCATGTAGTTTTGTTTGCTTGGAAGGTCCTTCCCTTTTTTTCTGGAAAACTGTTCATTCACTCAGAATAAGCTGAAGGTTTCAGCATTAGTCTGAAATTAGCCACCTCCCCATCCTCATTGTTTCCATATTGCCAGGTCCCTCCTCTCTAATTATGATTATCATTTTCGCAGCAGACCTATATCATAATTCACAAATACAAAAGTGTGACAAATACAACTCTTTTTCTTTTCTATATGCCAGCTAATGTCTGGCTCCAAGCCTCTGTCACACAGACTGGTAGAGATTTCCTTCTCAGGCATTGTGTGTTCTCCTTCCAAAGGGCAACAGAATCCTACAGGTTCAAGCTCTGTTTGAAAAGGGAGGAAACTGCTTCTCTTCCCCAGGCTGGCATTATTCCTGCTGAAATATTTTCTCCTTTTGCTCCCAGGAAACTCGTGATGTACTAGAATTCTTGGCAAATTTGGAAACCTGAAGGCTAGAGCACACCTCCCCCCACCCCTTTCTGGACTGTGACACAGCCCTCTCCTAGGAAGTCTGCATCTCCTGGGGTTTCTTACACAAAACTGTTACAGGGTAACCCTGTGGGGTGACTGTCTGGGTTCTCACCTGTGCGCTTAAAAGAGACTTAAATACTCAAATGCAGGCACACACAATAAAATTAATAAAATGATTTATTTACAAAAAGAGAAAAGAAAAGATAAAGAAATAAATTGGTAAAAAAGTCCTACCAGTTTCTCTGAGCTGGACTCTTCTTGCCTACTCAGGAAAACTCTCATCAATCCACACCACAGACCAATAGCACCCACCCCCGCAAGCTCACAGGTCAGGTATTTAAATCCCCAAAACCATTGCTTAACTCCACCCTCAGTCGTCAGCATCCTTCCTTCGGTGATGATGGCATTCCAGGATTTGTAGTTCTAGGTGTCTTGGATCTCTCCGGCTTGAGGTGGGGGTGGGGTCCTGGGACACTCCCCTTTCCTGAGGACCACCCTCTTGCAAAATGACACGTGTCAAAGGATCTCATTGCTCTGGGGCCCGCACACTTCTTTTTTCGGATAGTTTCTTGTCCTTACTCTGTTCCTTTCCTCTCTCTTCCCCCTCTTATTTCACCACAACCAGCAAAAACTCTTTTCTACATTGCGGCTTTTATAGAAAATAATACTTTGTTCCCAGTATGAATGTGATGATGATAGAGAAAAGACTCTCCCTTCTGTTCTTATGTATGAGTTCTACTTTCATGAAAGTAATGGACAGTGAAAACCTATAAAATCCTAAATACACTGGAGGGCTTGCCAAAAGCCAATGAAACAGAAAACTGAGGGGCCAAGCAGTGACAAATCTAGAAAATGTCAACCAAGTTCCACTTCCATAGGGTGCATAGCCCACCAGGAAGTAAAAAACTCTGTTTTTATTTATAATCAGGATTGGCAGCCTCTGTAGAATGTAGCAGATAAAGAGGAGGGCTGAGTTCAAGTAGAGGCTATGCAGAGAAAGATTGAATAGGGAATGTCCCCATCACTATACCTCAAAGAATCCCCACAGTAATATACAAAGGAAATTGGACGATGCACAGTCGAAACAAAGCTAAGCCCCAAACAAAAATAAAGAAGCAGTAATGAGTATCAACAGAAATATCAGGCAGCAGACATAGAGGTACAAAGCCTTGAGATATCGGAATTGTCAGCACAGATTATAAAAACACCTAGAGTTCCACAGTCAAAAAAATAAGCAACAGGTTTCAAAATATATTCTGGAGTAGAAGTCTGTAAAATTAATCTAGTATATTCAACAGAGCAACCGCATAAGTGCTTGTCGTGCTTAAATGCAAAACTAAGTGTGTGAGTTTAAAGCAAATTAGACTCAGCTGAAGTCTTAGCTAGAATATAGGAAATAATTTTCTAGAAAATAGTAGAAAAAGACAAAGTGATGATATGTATGAATGTGAGCCTAAGAGACTTTGAGAATAAAATGATAAATTTTAATATGTCTAAGTTTCAAGAGAACACAAAAAAAATGTACAGAGTAATATTTTAAGAGAAAATAGTTGAGAAGTCTCTTGAAATGTTGAAAAATATAAGTTCATAGATATCTTAATTTCCAAAAGATCCACACATCTCAAAACAGGATACATGATAAGAAACCTACATGTTAGAGCAAACAGTAAAAACTGCCTAATACCAAAAACATAATGAGCACTTAACAACTTAGCATAAAATAAAAGTTAGTTTACCTTCAAAGAAATTATAATAATCTGGAATTCTCAGCCAGGGAAAATGCATTTCCAGAATGATGTCAAAAGTGAAGATATTTCAAACACAAAACACACACACACAAATTGTAAGAATTTGTCACCAGTCCTCACTAAAGGAAATTGTTTAGTAAGGGATTCCAAGTGAAAGGATTGAGAATAAGAAGAAATGACCATCACAGAAAATGGCAAATATGTAGAGAAATCCAAAACAAGATTGACTTCATAAATACAATAGCACTGGGTAAAAACACAAAGTAAGATAGGAGTAAAACAAGCAACAACAAATAACATGTAAGACTATCACCCAAGGGGAATACAAAATATAAAAGACATAAATAACAATAAAAATATGTATTTATAAAAAAAAACATGTAAGACTATCAATCGGTGGCAAAAACAAAGCATTGTATTATAAAGTGCTTTTATTATTTAGAAGGAAAATAAAGGTGTAGATTAAGTACATATATTCAGTTGAATTTCTAGTGTAACCACTGAAAGAAACAGGATAAAAATTTCCAACCAACTACAGCGAGTTTTAAAATGTTTAATTGAGCAGGAATGTAATATGTTATCATGTGTTGCTTAATAATGTTTCAATCAGAGTTGTACCATATCTGACAGTGGGCCCAACAGGCTATACCATCAAGCCTAAGTTTGTAGTAGGCTAGTATCTAGGCTTATCAAATTACACTCTGACATTCACTTAAAAAAAAAATCACTTAAAAATGCTTTTCTCAAAATGTACCCTCATCATAAACTTGTTACCAGGCGGGATGAGGGGCACCCTGAAATCCCCCAAACCTGCCTGCTCTAAATAGGTTCTGCCCTCTGACATCAAGACAAAGCATACTCTGTGTGTAATACCTTTAATGGAAAGGAACTTTAATACAATTAATGTTTAATAAATAAATGAGAAGGGAAAGACAAAGAATATGGTTTCCAAATCAAAAACCCAAAGTTACCCATCCCTGTGTGTGTAATTGTCCAACCAAACAAGATGGGCCCAAAGTAGGGCTGCTGAGTCCCAAAAACTAGTCACAAGTCTAAGGTACCTTCTGGTGGGGCAAAAGGAACCAGACAAAAGGAACCAGGAAAAGAGCAAAATCAAAATCAAGATAAACACTATCATTGTTAAACTCTCCATGGCTCTCTCACCCAGTTCTGTTTCAAGTGTCTCCTTCCGGGTCCCCCAAGCCCCTGGTATAAGTCCAAGACTGAAAAGCAAGTGTAGCTTCGTCACATGTCCCCCTGCTCCATGTGCCTCCTCCAGGTCTCTTTTTTAATCCCAGTACCCTCTCCAACTTCTCCCCCCTGCTCAGCATCGCCCTTCCCTGAGTGAGGCAGGGAACCTGAACCTCCCTGGGACCACCCTGTTACAACATGGTAGATATGTTTTTAATAATTTTGAAGAACGTACATACTGTTTTCCACAGACACTGAACCAGTTTATGTTCCTATCAACAATGTCCTTTTTGCCACATCCTTGCCAGCACTTGTTATTTCTGGTTTTTTTGATGTGGACCATTCTCAGAGGTGTGGGATAGTATCTCCTTGTGATTTTGATTTGCATTTCCCTAATGATACATGAAGATGAGCTTTATTCATGTACTTTATTCATGTACTTATTTTCCTTGGAAAATTGTATGTTTTGTTCTTCTGCCTATTTTTTTTTTGATTGGGTTAATTGTGTTTTATTGAGTGAATTCTTTATAGATTTTGGATATCAGCACTTTGTCCAATATGCTATATACAAATATTTTCTCAAATTCAGTAGGTTTTTTTTTTTGTTTGTTTGTTTTACTGATAGTTTATTTCACTGTGCAGAAGCTTTTTAGTTTGATGTAATCCCCCCCCTTTTTTTAGTTTGTTTTTGCTTTTCTTGCCACTGGAGAACAGTACACAAAGACGTTATTGAAGCCAATATCCTGGAGTGTTTTACCTATTTTTTTCCTTCAATGTATTTTATAGTTTCAGAAATTACTTCCATGTCTTTAACCCATTTTGAGTTAATTTTTGCAAACGAGTAATAGTCTACTTTCATTCTTCTGCATGTGACTGTCCATTTCCCAACACCATTTGTTGAAAAGAATTTCCTTTGTGCTGTGTATGCTCTTGGCTCCTTTGTTGTAGGTTAATTGTCCATAATGTATGGGTTTATTTCTGGCTCTCAATTATACTCCTTGAGTCTGTACCTCCGCTTTTGTGTCAGTACCATAGTGTTTTATTTACTGGTTTGAGGTCTGAGCATGTGATGTCACCACTCTTCCTCTTTTTTGTCAGGAATTTTTGGCAATTTGAGGTCTTTTGTGATTTCATATGAATTTCAGTATTTGTTCTAATTCTTTCCAAAATGCCAAGGAGCCTTGATAGTAATTGCATTGACTCTTTATATTGTTTTTGGATACGGTAGCCATATTAACAATGTTCTTCCAATTCATAAGCAAGCTATCTTCCCATTTCTGTGTGTCTTCTTCTATTTCATTTACTGTATCTTATAGTTTTCATTGTATAAGTCCTTCACTTCCTTTGTTAAGTTTACTCATAGGTATTTAATTCGTTTTTGTTGAACTGTGAATGAGATTGTTTCCTGAATTTCTTTCTCTTCAAACTTGTTGCTTGCATATAGAAACACAACTGACTGTTAGCAAATTTATTTTGTACTCTCTCAATTTGATTTTAGTGGTGTTTAGGGTTTTCTATGTGTTTTTATAGATCTGAAATAGAAGGTTTTACTTTTTTCCCATTTTGGATACTTTTTGTAGCTTTCTCTTGTCTGATTGCTCTAACTAAGACTTCTAATACTATGTTGAACAGTTGTGATGAGAGTAAACATTCTTGTTTCATACCAGATCTTAAATGAAAAGCTTTGTTATTTTTCTACAATGAGTATGATGTTGGCTATGGGTTTGTCACATATGGTCTTTATTACATCAAGGAATGTTCTCTCCCCAGCTTTTTTTTTTTTTTTTGATCAACAGATATTGAATTTTATCAAAAACATTCTCTGCATATTTTGATATAATCATATGATTTTTATCTTTCCTTTCGTTAATGTGATGGGCTAGAAGCCCCACATGGAAATATCTATGTGTGTGATCTGGCTGTTCTCCCTTACTTGAAGCCTCTTTATGAGCACAAGCAGAATTCACGAGTGGGCATGGGGGGGAATAGTCGGCATGTCTCTGACTTCTGAGTAGTTCCTTGTCTAGAAATCCGCCGCAGAAGTGTCTGCATGGGGTAAATCTGGCAATGCTGAGCTTTTGTCAACAACAGAGTGCCTATCTTTGCAATTTCTTTGTGAGCGCAGACAGAAGTTACAAGCAGTCAGGAAAGGGAGCAATAGGTATGTCCCCAACCTCTGGGTAGCACATTGTTTAGAAGCCCACTGTGGAAAAGTCTATGCAGACTTTGCTCTATGGCAGTTCTAAACAAGGCACCAAGTATACCAAGTTCATGGTGGCCTCCTGTAGTGTCCTAGTAAGTGCAGACTGTAGGTTGTGTGGGCCAGAGGGGAGGGGTAGTTAATGTCTTTCTTGGCTTCCTAGGGTGGTCAAAGTTATTCCTGGGTGCCCAGAAACTACACTGGTGATGATTGGTTTGCTCTCTCCACTGCCAAACCCACCCAGATTCTAGTCACTTCAGTACTCCTTGTTGAACTGTGGAACAGGCTATATTCTCATAGTGAGTGATGTTCTCTTTCCCAGTTTGGAGGAAGAGACTGGGGAACTGAGGGGAGGGGCAGAATGATAGCCCTTCCTCTGAACTGCATTGTTCCTGACCTACAATTTCCCAGTCTTTCTTTCCTTTTTTTGATGGTTTCTGGCTGTCCTTCCACCAAGACACTGATCCTCACTTCCCCAATTTTTTCCTAGATGTGGTTGCTCCCTCTGGTTACTTATTCTGGTGCTAAGAGAAGCAATGACTAAAGAACCTTGTCTGTCTGCCATCTTCTCCCCTCGCCCATGACTATAATTTTAAATTAATACTTTGGGTTAATAATATGGGGTTAAATTATATGAACCACACATAAACATAAGCACTTATTAAAACAGACATATTAAGTAACATTGGGAGATTTTAACATATACTTCTCTTGGTAGTTGAAAAGAATAAGCCAAAAAAAAAAATTGGTAAGGACATGTGAGATTTAAAGGACTTGAGTTAAAAGGACCCGGTATAGATATTAAAACTATCCAACAAATCCCAAATGCACACTATTTTCAGATATACATGTGATGTCGCTTTTGGAATCGAAGGTTTGAGAGAGGGATCCTTGGGTTCACTCTGGGAAAGGTTTCACCAGAGCTCTCCTTTGGTGACATGCAGCGAGTTTCTCCACGAGGCAGAGACTGAATTATATTTAAAGAACAGTTTTATTAGGGAAAGGGACTGGGAAGTAAAGGGCGCTTGCACAGATACAAGCAGGCAGGAAGAGCTGCCCCTTTGAGGGGCAAGTTTGCTAAGAGATAGGCCTGCATGGTTGCAGGCAAGCAGGCAAACCTGCAGAGGGACAGAGCTGGTGGAAAGGACACTTGCATAGATACAGTTGGGCAGGACAGATGCTTCCTTGCATTCTTGCAGGATGGCACTGATATAGCCCTCTTTCAGTTGGGAGGGGCTCATCTTCAAGGATGGCTGTCTGTTACTGATTTTGAATAGCTAACTAGAATTTGAAAGGAGACGAGCGATTTTACAATGGGCTCACTCTCCATATCTTTACCCTTGGTCTGCTGTCTGATACCTGCTGGATCTTATGCTTTGTAACTTTGGCGCTGGCGCCTGGGGATTTTTGGTTATCATTGTGCTAATGGTTATGTTGATTCCTTCTACCCCCACCTCCTTGTGTGAGTCAGGTTCTAGCTTTAAGTTATAGTTCCTCCATCACATGGATCATTGTAAATGTTGATTTGGACCACTAAACAACAATAAAAGTGGATTGCTACACACACATCAGTAACATGAATGAATTTCACAAACATAATGCTGAGTAAAATAGGCAAGAGACATATAGAAATGTGATTCCATTTGTATTGTTAAAGTATGGATACGGGTTCCAAATCACGACTGAGGCAGGGTCGATGCAAACAGCAAAGCAGTGGTTTATTTGCTAGCAAAGCGGTGGTTTACTTGCTAGCTCGAGCTAGGGTCCAAATCAGCCCAGTAGGCAAAATGAGGACCCCAAGTACAGAAATGGGTCAGCTTATAAAGACATTTTTGCGGGCAAACTGAGGCTATGACATGACGTAGGGCAGGGGGTTACACATTCTTGAGGAACAGATGGTCAGTGCTGTTATCTCACAGAGTTCCTGGAATTTTACAGAGTTCTTGCCTCGGGTAAAGGGGAAGGTCTATCTTTTAGGTTTACAGACATGAATTCCCAGAACCTCTGCCCCGGGCGGAGGAGGTTTCATCTTTAAGTTGCAGGCTTTTCGGCTGCTGGTGGTCATTTCTGTCTTTTGGCCATTTTGACATTTTAACATTCTAACTTTTACAGTATGACATTTAAAAACAAGTAAAACATTCTATATATACTGACTAATTCAGGTGTTTGTTAAAAAGTCTGGAAATGGTTACCAAAACAGTCTGAGATTGGAGCCTAAATCCAGAGGATATTTCAAACAATTAGCACCATTCTATTATGGACCTTTTATGATGGTTATAGGATATGGGTTTTATTATTCACTATACATTCATACATGTTTTGTGATAAAATTTAAGCCATATAAAATTTACCCTGCTAGCCATTAAGTGTACAGTTCAGTGGCATTAAGTACATTCATAATGTTGTGCAATTATCACTGATGTTGTTTTAGAATCGATGGATTTGGGAGTGGAACAGGGTCCATGGGTTCACTCTGGGAAAGATTTCACCAGAGCGCCCTTTGGCGGCATGTGACAAGTTTCTCCACGAGACAGAGACTCAGTTATACTTAAAGAATAGGTTTATTAGGATAAGGAAGTAAAGGACACTTGTACAGACACAAATGGACAGGAAGAGCTGGCCCTCGGAGGGGGGCAGGTTTGCTAAGAGAGGCCTGCATGGTGTAGGTCACGGGCAGACAGGCAGGCCACTACCCTGCAGAGTGACAGAGTTGGTAAAGGAAAGCACCTGCATAAGCACAGGTGGGCAGAGAAAATGGCTGCCCCGAATTCTTGCATGGATGGCACTGATATAGCCTTCTTTCAGTTGGGAGGGGCTCATCTTCCAGGATGGCTGTCTGTTTTCTGGCTAACTAGAATTAGAAAAGAGACCAGAGATTCTACAATGGGCTCAATCTCCATATCTTTGCCCCTAGACTGCAGTCTAGCTCCTACCTATGCTTTGTAACTTAGGAGCTGGCACCTAGGGATTGTGCTAATGGTTATGTTGGTTTCTAATACCCCCATTTTCTTGTGTGGGTCTAATTCTAATCTTATTTTGTGTTATATCTTCTCCATCACCACTAATCATTTCAAGATGTTTCATCATCTCCCCCAAAACTTTTACCCATTCATTAAACAGTATCTTCCCATTATCCTCTCCCCTACTGTTCCTGGTAACTTCTGATTATCTTTCTATGAATTTGCCACTTCCTCACTTACAAGATAAGTCTTTTCATGCTATTTGTTGACTTGAATCATTGAATTTATCATCTATTTTTAAAAATTGAGCATGAATGACTGAAATGACTGGAAATGATTGATTAAATGAATGATTGAAAATGAATAGGTTTTCTTAACTTCCAACTAGCATAAGGAATAGATTCTTGAGGAAATTAAATCTTTCTTCTATCAGGGCACAAAAGAAATCATCCTGCATCTTTCTGGTTTCTTTTAGGCTAACAAATAATTAACAGGGACAACAAACTGTGATGTTTCAATATCAGAAATTAAATATATTTAGGAATAATGGAAATATTTTAGAATATTTTGGAAATATTTTAAGAAATTCATATTAGTTTTTTTACTCTAATAGTTTTGTGATTCTGTTATTTACTGGTGAGCTATTCTCAGAAAAGAAATTTGGAAAATCTCTTGTTTAGTCTAGTGTCACTGCCAGCTAGCAGAAAGGAACAGATTCCTCAGGAAGACTTAGGAGGCTAAAAGTATACTGTGAAGTTGTTACAGGGCAGGGAGAGGGACACCCCAGAACCCCCAAACCTGCCCGTTCTAAATAGGTTCTGCCATCCACTGCATCAAGATAAAACATATAAAACCTTTAGTGAAAAAGAAAATTTAATACAATTAATGTAATAATACAGAAAAGACAAAGAATATAGTTTCTAAACTAAGCACCCAAAGTTACCCATCACCTTGTGGGCAAAAGTCCACCCAAACGGGATTGGCTCAAAGCAAGGCCCGAAAACCTGCCACAAGTCTAAAACACCTTTTGGCAGGGATCCATAGAAAAGGGTCAGAAACAGCCAGACAAATATCTGAGGAAAAGAACAAAATCAAAATCCAGATCAATGTTGCCATCATTAACCTCCCCACGGGTCTCTCACCCACATCTGTTTCAAACAGTCCAGGCCAGTGCAGCTTCTTCACATGTCTCTCTGCCCTTGTGCTTCCTCTGGTTCTCCATCCTGCTTCTTTCCTTCTTCCTTTTATTTCTCCTCCAACTTCTAGTCCCTCCTCCTCAGCTCCACCCTCCCTTGGGTGGGGCAGGGAACGTGGAACACTCCCCTTTCTCTGAGAACCACCCTCTTACAATGTGACAATCCAAAAGTATTGGGACAGAGTGTACTGAGATCACACAACGGTTTCACTAGGTTGCTGAAGAACTTTAAAATTGGTTGGTGAAGATACAACCTGAGCATTTGGTTAACATAGAATCCATGAAAGCACATGGAAGTAGGAAGCCCTGTTAGCCTAGGTCACCAGGTATTGGTCATCTTGTACACATGGTTCTTGGTCATGGAACCTTGATGCAAGAAGAGTCACATATATGACAAATTTCATGTTTCCCCAGAGTATGTTGTAAGTAAATCTCCTGGCTGAGAATAAAGAGTAGTAGAAGCTGGGCCTCCCTGGTGGCGCAGCGGTTAAGCGCTATGCTGTGGAGCTGTTGGCAGCAGCAACTCGAGTTCGACGCCCGGCCGGGGAGATTCCCACATGGTGCAGCAGACCTCTCCTGCTTCGCCTGCTGCTTCCCTCAGCAGTGTATTTCTGTCGATCTGCCTGTTCTGTTCCTCACTCTGTCTCTGGTGAACCCTCTCGCCACCCCACGCCTCTGGCCTGTACCCCAGTTTGTATGCATAAATAAATAAATCTTTAAAAAAAAAAAAGAGTAGTAGAAGCTGCCACCGGGCGGGGCGGGGGGCGGGGAGGAGACATTCCTGAAGAGCCCTTCCCACACTAAACAATACTTTTTAACTTTACCAAACTGTCCACTCTAGGAGAGTATTTCTGGAAATGCTACTTTTGCTGTCTCCTTTTCTTGTTACAGGGAAATACACACTTGTCTTTTGTGCACTCCATCATGACAGGGCCTTTTAAACACACTTGTTGAGTTCAGTTAAAAAGGTGCAATCCAATCTCTTAAAATTATGCACATATTAGTAATATTACACAT
The DNA here is from genome assembly GCA_004024925.1 of Scalopus aquaticus. Classification (NCBI taxonomy): domain Eukaryota; kingdom Metazoa; phylum Chordata; class Mammalia; order Eulipotyphla; family Talpidae; genus Scalopus; species Scalopus aquaticus. Next base: position 12,834 of record PVIJ01001495.1, on the reverse strand, counting down.
TGCCCTATTGAATAAAGAAGACAGGGTGATCTCATAAAGTCTCTATTTTTGTAAACTTTCTGGCTATTTTGCCACCAATCTCCCATATGTTATTGGGAGGTTAGACTTGGATGTGAACTTATTGTACAAAGTACACATGTTGATTCTCTATGATGCACACCCAAAACTTATATGACGCTATAATGCAATGTTAATCTTCAATAAACATATTAATTAATTAAGCAATTCATCAAAATGTAAAAAAATCACATTCTACAGGAATTTTTTAAACTTTGGGAAGTTGGCAGTTATTGCTCAAGCCCTTGCCATTTGTGGCCATTGCTACCAAAGTTGTGATTTGGTTCCTTGGGTTGGTTGCTGAGACGTTGTTGGTTAGAATGTTGGGGGAGAAAAGATGGCTGGACAAAATGCACAGATAGGTTTTTACAGACCCTATCCCCACATCAGACCAGACAGATCCAAGTACTATAATCCCATGATGCTATCCTCACCGAAGGGAGGATACCAGGAAGTGAGAGTGGAGTTGAGCAGCCATGTTTGGATATATAACCAGACATGTGGGCTGGGGGGCTCTTGACTCCTTGCCGGGTTTCAGCACCCCACTGGGATTCCAGCTCAGTGAAACTGGTAGTATGCATTTACCAATTTATTTTTTCCCCTCCCTTTTGTAAATAAATCCTTTGTTAATTTTATTATATGTGCCTGCAGTTGAGTCTTATTATAAGTCCCTTTTAAGCGCCTGGGTGAGAACCCACAGACAGGAACCCCATTTTATATCGGGGTGCCCTGTAACAAGAACTCTCTGATCAGGTGGTTTCCCTGTTGTATGCTTATTTTGTCTCTCAATCAGCAAAGAGATATTGCTTTAGATTTATTTTTTATATTTAAGAGACTTTTTAAAAAGATTTATTTATTTATGCATACAAGAACTGAGGTGTAAGCCAGAAGTGGGGGGAGTTTGAGAGGTTTCACCAGAGACAGAGTGGGGAGCCAACAGGCAGGTCCACTGAATTACACTGTTGAGGGAAGCAGCAGCAGACTCGACAGGAGAGGTCCGCTGCACCATGTGTGGTCAGGGATCGAACTCGTGCTGCAGTGGTACGGATAGCTTCATAGTGCTAAGACTTAACCCGTTGCACCACAGGGGGGCCTACAGACACTTTATTTTTATTCCTCAAACTTTTATTTTCATTCCAATGCAAAGAAAAGGAAATAACACTGGTCAACAAATTTTTACAAAAGTCATGTTACTGAAATAAAATTAGTCATTTCCTATCAATTTGTATGTGCTCAACACGAATATGGCAGTCAAATTCTAATTTTGGTTCTAGTTTTTTTTGTAATCTGCAATAAATTGATGTTTACATCATGAAATGCATGCCAATAGTAACAGACCTATGGTTAATACTGTAAAAAATCAAGTTATAGACTACTTAGATTTCTTCGCTTGTGTCTTTTACAGCTGTTCAGGAATAGAATAGATGGAAGACAATTTCCACTGTGCAAAAGCACAGCCTTAAGACTCAGTTTCAAAGAGTCTAGGAATAGTCTCCATTCTTGTGGGTCATGAGTGATTTCTAAGGCAATCATGAGGCCCTCAATATTGGAACAGAATACCAGAGTACTTTCCTTTCTGAAGAAAGGCTCCAACTGCTGGTGGCGCTTTCAATAGAAAGGAATTGTGACATCTTCTTCTAGAAGATCCCATTGTTGGAGTCTTGATCCTAGCAATTCTGCCTTGTACTTGGATAAGTCCAAATCACGAGCCAGGTCATTTAGTTCTTCCTGTGTTAGTGTGTGTGGGGTTGATGATGCAGCACAGTGAAGATCTGGATCATTGCATGCTGATGGGACAGGAGAAGAACAGGTCGGCTCACCCTTGTCCTCATCAGATGAATCAAGAGAATATTCTGCTGGAGATTCTGGAATAGGAAGTCCCTCACCATGTGGAACTGGTCTCAATGCAGACAGAATGTTTGGGTAGACTATTCTCAACTTCTTTTGCTTTGTTATTCCTCCAGAAAGAGGAGGAACCAAGCAGAAGTAACAGTCTTTTATGTGGTTGCTTGGCTGTCTCCACACCATGGGCACTGCAACCGGCATTGATGGTCTTTTGCCATTTCACCACTGTGACAGCTGTGTTGTACATGTAGTACAGCATATATGCAGGGCCCAAGGCTTGTCTTGGTCACCAGCCTTGCATCCGAAGTAAAGATGACAAGACTTCTTCAGTTTTCTTCTGGGTGGCAAATGTCACTTCCCTACAAATAGAGCAGAAATTGTCCATGCTAGTAATGCACTTTTGAGACATGACTGTTCTGTATTGTGCCTAAATGGTTAAGGTAATAACAGTTCTATGGAACAGTCCCTTAAACTGTCTAGCAAAAAGTCTGAAATATTTTCAATGCTCAACCTTTCCTACAGGGCTTTTTATAGTGCACTGCTGATGTCAGGTTACTTCAGCCGCCGCCTGGCAGTAGTATTGCATTGCATCAGAAAATGATGCAATCAACTCTGGATGATGTGTGCATGATGGTATTATGCAATGCGATGCACTATTACATCATTCTAGGCTGATTTCGGATGTTGTTGCAGTCCTCCTGGATAAATTTACATGGTGAAACATATAAAATGAATTATATGAAATATCTTCAAAATGAGAGCTAATAAAAAATTTTCAGGGTTATATTCATGTTCAGCACACCAAGATACTACAGATTAGGGACTTTTTAAGTCAGTAATGATCTCATTATTGACCAGTGTAATAAGTCACCTGTTCAAACCTTAAAATTCTAGTTTCTAATTGCATGGCACTTTTTGTTTTGTTTTAATACATGATATTCTGGTTTCTCTTTGTAGTTTCTGAATGCTGGTGGTCAAATATTGCATATGAAGAAATTTTTAAATTTCTTTTGAATCACATCTCCTGCAATTCCTTTTGAATCACATCATCTATAATGATACCTGAATATGAGTTTTCATCCATATATGATTCTGGTCAATTTACTATTCTCAAATGCTATTGTGCATTAGAGCAGATTGGGGAAATTGTTTAAATACAGACCCCAGCAGCCCAGGGCAGACTTCAGGCACCAGACTGTCAAGAGAGGGATCCATCCCTTTTTGTTGATTTGCCCATTTGTGCACAGTAAGTGCTCAGTGTGATTCTTATGCTTTCTGGCAGGTACCAGTTCTTAGGCTGGCATTCGGCACTCATTGAATTAGGAATTCTACTGCTACATGATGGTAGAACTATTTATCCTTTCATAAATATTGCCTTAAAAACATGCACACATTTACATTTCCTGAGGTTCAGAAATTTTGCAGCCCCAGGGATTTTATTGACCTCTATCATTCATCACACATGGACATAGGAACAGGTGAAGGCAATCATGTGACTCAGACTGTTACTTTTGACCTTAAAAACCTTCAGAATTTCTTGAACCTAGAACAAATGTGAAGAGCAAGACTTCCTAATATACCAAATGCAACAAAGAGCAGATTAGCAGAGGCCTAGCATGAATAAATTATAACATATCATAGTTAATTTAATGAAAGTTATCACTGTATCAACTTAACCATAGTGCCTAAAATATCTTTTGGTCTAAATTCTTTGAAGACTGGTAATGCGTAGAGACAGAAAATGTCCCCCACTGTGGCAGACAATATCTCACCTGCTTCTTCCAAAGTTGTTCTTGAAAATGTTAATTAGAATGCCCTTTCAGATAATCCTCATATTGCTTTATAAAAACAGATTGCTATCAATCTGGGCCAGGACGGTCTCTGGTGAAAGTTTACCCTCACCACTGTCCATTCTGGGTAGGGCCATCTGGACCTTCCAAAGGATTGCCATTGATAAGGAATCACCTCAACCATGGGTGTTTTTGATAGACACCAGAATTACTTCACAGCAACAAAAGCTCAGACACCAGACTTTGAGGGAAGGTCAGCAGAGGACACTCCTCAGCCATCTCGGGTTTGGCTCATATACTCATCCAGTCATTCATTCATGCAACAAGAACCAAAAAGTTGTCCCAGAATCCTGCTCCCAGGTGAGGTCCAGAACAAGGGGTGAGAAGCTTTATGCAGAGGCTTTAACTCAATGACAATGGCAAGGGTCTGCCCCAAGGATGGCAGAGGACATTGGGTTGAGGATCTCTGTCTAGATGGGTTCAGTCTTCTTAATCACAGTGTGACATTTTCTCTATCAACATAGGCTCTGAAGTGTGATGCGAGGACCTTTTGCTAACCGTAGATTTAAACAGCAGTATGCAAACGAGTACTGTTCATAAATATGCGAGATCCTGTTCTAAGAGATTCTCCTGAATTATCTCATTTCAGTACATAATCATATGCACTGATGCTTATAGTAAAGATGAGGACACCACGGTACAGAGAATAAAAGTACTATCCTTGTCAGTCACCGAGCTTGAAATGCAAAGTCAGGTCGTTTGCTTCCAGAGCTTAATTCTTGATTTCATGGCTTCCCTTAGGATACAGGCCTAAGATTGCTCTGTGGTCTTGCCCCATTTCTCTTCAGTGGTCTTGAACAAATTTCCTATATATTTTATCCTGCAGTCAAACTGAACTCAACTTTCTTGAATGTGTTATGACTTTCCTTCCTTGTACTAGGTAGGCTCTGCCAATCAGCACATAGATGCTTTCTCATCTTTCATCTTTTTATTGTCAAATCACACCCGTTTTTCAAAATTTGACTTCTGTCTTAATAATCCTTAAATGAGCCATCCAACAGGTCCAGTGTCCCTAAAACTATCTTTGCAATCCAAATATTGCCTTTGTTCTTTCCTGGCAAATCTTTAGATAAATCATACTGTATAAAGGAGGATGTTTGAAGAAATACAGACTTGTTTTCTATAAAGCTGACACACAAAACTAATAGTCACATAGAGATAAAAGGAAAAATCTCAATCAAATATTTAAGAAAACAAATTTAAGCCTTTTAAACTTGCATTCTACTATGATGTCATCTTTAGTGTAAGATGTTAAAGATGTGACTTTTTAAGCAAAAATGATCTTTCTTATCATTCCTGTTAGCATAAGTGGTTCAAGGCTTAATTTGTACTGCTAAAAAAATTATATAAAAGAACCCGGAACTCTCAATGTGACATCATTAAGAGTTTTCACAAGTAGAAATGCTCTATCTTTGGAAATTACCTTTTAAAATGACTTCTGAGATCTTTGCACTTTTTACAGTTATGATTCTTATTTCTTTAATAGTTTAGCTTGGTTTTACAGTTTAAACTTTTCCGTGTTTTTAAGATGGTAGGAGCAACTGCAGTCATATTTCTGTTGCTTGTATTTTACTTCTCAGTCTTAACAAATCTGTTTGACTTTGATTAATTATCTGAAAGGCTACTCTTAAGACAGTAATTTGTAGTTACAATTAGATAACAAGGAAAGGTATTTTAAGTTTTATAGGTGAAAAAATAACCTTAGTAATTAAGAAGTATCTTTTCCCTCTTTGGATTTTTTCATGGCCACATCGGTAATTAATCACATTGTTAACGCTTTTTAATAAAAATGTAGGTCTCTTACTACTCAAATCCTACTCTTTGTTCAGTAGGTGGCTTTCTGGGAAGTAAGAACAGTAATTAGGGCTTGGATACTAACTTCTACTTTACATTTAAGTGACAAGAAACAAGTTGTCAAATTCTTCTCAGTTTCCCCTCTGCAGATTGGTGTAGTAATCACTCAATAAATGGGTATTATCTTGATCATGTCATGTGGCATGCAAGAGATATTTTTCCTTGTGGGATATTTTTCTCTGTTACAGTGAACTAGATGACTGTAATTCCACATGGGGGAAGCCATATGGTATTTGTCTTTCTACCTCTACTTATTTCACTTAGCTTATATGCCTGAGATTCATCCACATTGTCACAAGTGGAAAAATTTCGAGTTTTTTTTAATAGCTAGATAATATTCACACACACACACAGTCAGCATACATATATGTGTATACACAAATATATATGAATAGACAAGACATAGCAGATGTTAATGAGGCTGTAGAGAAAAGGGAACTCTTGAACACTGTTGGTGGGAACAAAAATTTGTGTAACCATTATGGAAAACTGTATGGAGGTTTCTCAAAAATAATTAAAAGTAAGACTACCATGTGACTCAGCAATTCCATTTGTGTTTTGTGTGACCCCATGACTACAAATGGTTCTTAGATTTTTGACAGGTGGTAAAACAAAAAAATAAAAGAGAAAATGAAATTAATACTTTTTGAGACTTTACAAAAAAAGGCTACTGACCCTGGATTTGAAGTTTTTTAAAAAAATATAGGATCAATACACTATTTTAACTCAGAACATTATGTTTATTTATTTAAATTTGAATATTCATAAAAATATTAAATACTGAAAAAGAAGACACTGCTCTACAGTGGAAGAGCTGGTAAACTGAGAGAGGACCTCATCTGGTCCTGCTGTGAACGTGCTTGGACTCTTAGACCCAGCATATCACTAATGTAGGCTGCTAATTCATCCTTCTCCTTAATAATATCTTAAAACAGCTGGAAACAATCTATTTCCAAATGTAAATATATGCATTGATCATATTTTCTTTTTAATTTTCTAAGCTGCATCCGATTTGCTTTGCCCAGGTTTCCTGAAATGTGTAAACACTCACCTTGTTATGCTCATCTGGAAACAACACAAAGAAAAGTGTCCATTAATAATATTGATTCTGGCCCATTATGAGTAGTATTCCACTAGGGAGGAATCTCTGAAAAAGCTTTGGCTTTTGAGAAGATATAAATATTTTCTGTAATTCACCTTTAAAATAGACCAGTAATTAAATCATATCCTCTTCTTTAAATATCCAAAATTATACAAAGTTTCCAAGCTTTTTTAAGATAAATTTGATTAGAATGGCACAATGAAATGGGGATAATAGTTCTCCATTAACCTTCCCAAATTCATTTCTTTTTAAAGGTTGCCCTTTCAAGAAATCATGTTTCTATACCTGCATTACTAATGAATTCTAATGACAAGAACTTGAATTTGGCAACAACCTAGGACCGATTCATCAAACCACAGACACTGAGCATATTGCTGCCAGCTGTTGCATGTTTATAGCAGTACCCGGGAATTTAAGTCTGCAGAAATAAAGATACGGATTAAATTGTGAGTTGATAGATAAAATTTATAGTAAGAATCGGACAATTAAAATTAAAAAATATAATTTAGGAATACAATTTATTTTTAAAATGTCACTTGAAAAATCTACCATCCATAAATTATAAATTATTTCCCCTGAATTTATCAAAAGTTCTCTTTTTTTCTAACAGTTGAGATTTAGATTGATAATGTTTGCTGCTTGTTTGAAAACTCAAAAGATTCCAGTTCATTTAAAAAATGACTTGGTTGGGTCAAACAATATTGTCTCAGATATTCAAGACTTCTTTTTTTTTTACAAGTAGGCTTGTGGATAGGATTGATAGTCAATTAGTGTGTGATCTGATGAAAGAGTAACATTCCTGACTCAGTTAGCCTTTCCAATGGACAATCCTCTACCTTCTATGTGCGGTGAAAACAGGAACATGGTTTAGAGCCTGTCTTGTTGAAATAGCTCTAGCCTTACTCTGTCAGTCCTTTTCTCACAGATCAGTAATGAGAGACAAGCAGTGATCTATTATCTATATCAGTGGATCAAGAGCCTGCAGTGTGGGCCGGTGGCTCCCAAGGCTGGGTCTCATGTTTGTATTCCATTCTGACAACACAGCTAAGATCTGTTCTCCATTCATCTTACAAAATATATAGCTTAAATCTGATGCCTGTGTTTTCTCAATTGACTTGGAACCCAGTGGCTTCTGATAATCTCAGATACAATTTTGGATGCCTGCGCTGTTTATGGAGTGACTTCCTTGCTTCCTCCTTTCTACTGATTTTGTAAATATTTAACAACTATTACCATGTGCCAGGGAGTCATTAGAACTTGGGAAGTTTATGTGCTTGACTTTGGAAAATGAATATATACCCATAAGAGAAAAAGGGAGAAAATACTTATATTACAACAAGTATCATTTTTTTCTGAGTACATGTTTCTTCTTTGCTCTGCCTATGAATATAAATAGATTTTATTCAACCTTTAGTCTTAGTCACCTTTCATCCTTAGTTTATGCTACTCTCCAGAATGTATACTTCACAATAGAACTCAAAATATATTTTTTTAAAGATTTATTTTTTTATGCATACGAGCTGGGGTGCAGGCCAAAGGTGTGAGGTGGCGAGAGGGTTCACCAGAGACAGAATGGGGAGCAGCACAGGCAGATGGATGGAAATACACTGCTGAGGGGAGCAGCAGGCAAGGCAGAAGAAGTCTGCCGCACCATGTGGGAATCTCCCTGGCTGGGTGTCGAACTCACGTCGCTGCTGCTGACAGCTCCACAGCGCAGCGCTTAACTGCTGCGCCACTAGGGAGGCCCCAGAACTCAAAATATTGAATATTTGCATAATTATTTTCCAGAATTGATTTCTAATGTTACCGATTCATGTTTGCAAACATTATCACATTAAAAAAGAAAGTCTTGTGGAAGTCAACCTTTCTGTTTCGTGTTTATTACCTGCCACTTTTTTGGCACAGTAGTTATACATGCTTTGTATCACTGAGTTTATGAAGAAATTTCATTATTAGTAATCTAAAACTTCTAAATTAAAAAAATTCTTGCAAGTTTTTTAAATTACATTTCGACTTGAAAAATTAACAAAGTTCAATTAAATTTTTGATGTGGCATTTCTCACCTTTATTTTTTTCAGCCTTATAAAGCCTCTTAAAATACAGGGATGACAAATCATTATGTCTGAAAATCTTGATGCTAACAAATATTCAATAACATTTATGCCTATCAAGCAGAGATGGATTGCAGGAGGTAAGATAGTTGAAGACTGCAGAAGCGCAAGAATTTTAACAGAATGCTAGTTGTTTTTGGTTCGAGAAGAAGAATTGACCTCATTTTCATCAACCAACCTAGGCCAAGATGTTCTTCCTAAAGTTACCAGTGAATACTTTGAAATCATTAGGAGATGTTCATTATAGATTGTGGAAATCACACAGAAAGAAAACCTTTACTTGTAAGGAGGCATTTGTGTGCTTTGGATTCAGGCAGTTTGTGTGCCTTCTGTGCATTTTAAATTAAAACATATCAGCCTTGTGCGTATGGCAGCACATACCATCAATTTCACAGAACATTCACTTGACCTTGCTTTAGGATCTTCACATCATCAACTGGAACTGAACCATGAATCTTCCAGTGGCTGCTATCTCCTCATTCATCAGATGTCAATTCTAGTGTTACCTTCACACAAAGGATTTTACTGGTCCCCTTCCTCCCATTCATTGTTCAAGTTCATTTCCTTTCCTCTAACTCTACCATATATTCTTTGTGGAACTCACTCTCTAAGACAGTACATCTCTACTAGTTCTTTTACTGTCACCCATGGTATGTTATGAACTGTAGAAGATCTGTGATTTTGTTCTGTTCACCACAGACTCCTCATGTCCTAGACTAGTACTGACATACTGTAGCTTTCACAGATATTTGATGAAGGTGTGGAGGTGGTGGGGAAATTTCCCCTACAACTCCCAAGCTTATTTACTAATCAAAATAACATCAGACAGATTAGCAAGAGAAAAGATGCAATTTAATTACACAAATATGAAGCATCTACATGGAGACAAATTCTTAAATAAGTGGGATAAAAGGAGGGTTTTTAACTTCAGCTAAGGAATAGAATAAGGGTTTGGGATTTCAAAGAGAGAGAGTGTGGTTACTCATATGACAAAAACCAGATGCTTTCTAACTATATGTTTGCCATGCCCCATCCATTCATCTATATGGGTAAAGGAGAGGTAACTAAGCTTCTCTTAAAGCCCACAGGGCCTCAAATGATGTTAACACAAAATTAATCCATATGTCAAAGAGACACATCTTTGGGAAGGTATGTTTTGGACATATTGAAGAGGCTTATCCTTCAAAGGACTAAGTAGCAGGTGACGATAAAGTAGAGATAATCAGATCAGATAACCACCCTTTTTCTAATTGTGATGTCTTTAGCTTTAAGTTGTGACTATCTTTAAACTGAACCTAACATTTTATCAATGAGCAGAAGAGGAAGAGGGGAGAAAGCGAAAATAAAGTGGATAAATCTTACCATGCTTAGAGGCATAAAAGAACACTCTGGTAGAGTCCTTATCCTGAAATCTCTACAGCCCAGTGCCTGTCACTTGTCACTGTCACTGTTGACCGCTTGCCCTCAGTCAACTGTAAGACCAAGGCTAAATGACATACCTTTCCTTGCATACAGAAATTTGGTCTCTACTACTGCAGTCATATAAGCTTTCCCTTCAGAGGTGAGTACACACAGTTGACAGTGAAGAGTTCCTCCACGAAGGTCTCCTTGGCCCAGAGTGGTCTATCAGATAGAACTTTCTCTTGTCTAAATGTTACTGTGATATACACATTTACTCAATTATGTCCACTGCTATATCCCAGAGAGTAACTCCAGTAAGACAATTTCCTTCCTCAGGGTCCTGAAACTCTCATTAATGGGTGTGGGTTATTTCATGGTATGTTTGTAATATTAAAAAGTACAAAGCCTGAGAATCCATGACACAGAATGGACAGCAAACATAACTGGATTTCATTAGTCTTACAACTCTGATCAGCAATGTCTACATCAGTTTTGTACCACTTCAAGGAGAGCTAGGTCAGCAAACTGTGATCTTTTAATTCTCTTTAAGCTTTATGGTATTGTATCTAATCGGCATTTGTACTTGAACAGATGAATCACTGGTCACTTAGAAATATAATTCCACACTTGTCATTCATCAATATCTGTGAGAAGAAAAGATCCATTTAATCTTTGCTTATACACAGTCTTGCCTGAACATTAGTATTCTCCACATGATTTTTTTAAAGATTTATTTATGCATACAAGAACTGGGGGTGTAGGCCAGAGGTATGGGTGGGGGTTTGAGAGGATTCACCAGACACTGAGTGGGGAGCAGAACAGGGAGAGCTACTGAAACATACTGTTGAGGGGAGCAGTAGGCAAGACAGGAGAGGTCTGTTGCACCATGTGGGAAGCTCCCTGGCCAGGGATCAAACTTGTGCTGCAGTGGCTGCCCATAGCTTCATAGTGCTGAGATGTAACCCCTTGCACTACCAGGGAGACCTCAAGTGATTATTTTTATTTGAAATTTCACTCCCTGAATGAATTGTGGTATTTTACCATTTTTAAAATACTATACAATAATCAGAACAGCAGGTTGTAACATTAAGATGTTGATGTTTCATGGAAAACATCCTAATTATAAACAATTGAATATATATGTTACATTCTTTTTTGCTGCCTTTATCAATAAAGATTTTATGGGAATTATAGCATTCATTTCTGAAAAAAACTGGGAGGTCATCATATCATAGTTTTTAATTGTGAGAAGATAATGATATTATGATGAAAAAGTACAGAGTTAGCTCTGATGGGGAGTATGCTGACAAGATAAAATTGAGTAAGTCTTTAAGACAGTAAAGATTAGAAGAAGGGGTAAATTGAATTTTTTGGACCCATACTTATGAAATAAAAGTGATGTTTTCTGAGTGGTAAGAAAGAAAATGTAGCAATGTAATGAAAATTAACAAATAGCTGAAGGCCAAGACTTGTACAGCAATGTCTTCATGGATGTAGTCCCCCTTCTTCCACAAAAAACAAACAAATACCCAAAAAACAAAATAGTAAAGCATTAAAAATCTGTTTACCTAAAAACATCTTAAAATTAGTGATTAGGAGGGAATGCAATTGCATCTCTGTTAGGTATGAAAGCTGTGAAAATTACCAAATGGAAGCCATAACTTTGGGACCCAAAGTTAAAAAGGCCCTTTTGGACGGCAATGCAAACCACTCACTACAATATATTCTTTTAAATCTCTGCAGGTAAAATTCAATGTGGGTATGCACCAAGTGTGACGTGTGTGTGTGTGTGTGTGTGTGTGTGTGTGTGTGTGTGTGTGTGTGAAAGAGGGATAGACATATCCATGAAGAAATTGCTTTTCAACATTCCTTTTATTAATATAGTTTGAAATCAGGGAGTGAAATTCCTCCGTTTCCTTTCTTTTTAGTTAGGAGGGCTTTAGCTATGCGAAGTTTTTGTGGTTCCATATGAATTTCATCAGTATTCGATCTATTTCTTTGAAGAATGTCATTGAGATTTTTATGGAAATAGCATTGAATCTGTAAATTGCTTTGGTAGGATTGTCATTTTGATAATGTTAATCCTTCCAATCCATGAGCAGGGGATGCCTTTCCATCTTCTTGTGTCTTCTTCTATTTCTTTCAACAGAGTTTTGTAGTTTTCTTTGTATAAGTCCTTTATGTCTTTTGTTAGATTTATTCCCAGATATTTGAATCTATTGGTTTCGATTTTGAAGGGGATGGATTTCTTAATTTCTTCTTCAGATTGGGTGTTTGCATATAGGAAGGCTACTGATTTTTGTGCATTGATTTTGTATCCTGCTACTGTACTGAACTGGTCTATTATTTTGAGTAGTTTTTCTATGGGTTTTTTAGGGTTTTTTATATATATTATCATATCGTCTGCAAATAGAAACAGTTTAATTTCTTCTTTTCCTATTTGAATCCCTTGAATGTCTTTCTCTTGTCTAATTGCTCTGGCTAGGACTTCCAGTATTATATTGAAAAGTAATGGTGAGAGTGGACATCCTTGCCTTGTTCCTGATCTTAGGGGAAAGGCCTTCAGCTTCTCACCGTTGAGTATAATATTGGCCGTGGGTTTGTCATATATGGC